>JADLZL010005929.1:0-193413 GCA_015844335.1 Chrysopogon serrulatus | reverse complement strand
TAGAATAATCAAAGAGATAAATCCACAAAGCGCCGCAGGATACCGTAGCTTTCACCTAAGAGTATTCCAAGGTATCGAATTTCCACGAGGAACGCCGAAGTGATCTAGTAAACGAATCAAGAGCCTAAAGATAGAAAAAGATAAATGTTTTTGGTGGGTAGAGGGGGCTATCTAAGGTGATCTCGATAATTAAGAATCAAACTCACGATATTTATCTACTTTTGGAGCAACAAGCATTTATCCAATTTCGACAAGATCGAAGAAGGTAGCCGGGTAAGGCTGCCTAAAAGTTTCACGAAACACCAACCCCGGACGTGGTGGAATACGAA
Organism: Chrysopogon serrulatus; assembly: GCA_015844335.1. Classification (NCBI taxonomy): domain Eukaryota; kingdom Viridiplantae; phylum Streptophyta; class Magnoliopsida; order Poales; family Poaceae; genus Chrysopogon; species Chrysopogon serrulatus. Next base: position 193,084 of record JADLZL010005929.1, on the reverse strand, counting down.
GACCAACGTAGCCGCCACACCTCCGAAGGCTACCACAACTAACCGTAAGAATTGGGCGCAAACTCAGTAAACCCCCAGCCTAGACACCACGCCCACGCCCATCGGACATTACCTAACTACGCCAAGCAATAACTAGAGCACACTCAATACGAGCCAAGATCCCGTAACAAAGTAAAGTAAGAACAAAACTTAAATAAATAGAAAACTTAGAGTTACCAACCTAAGAACTTGAAGAAGATTCTGCCTCCTCGTAGAGGTACAAAGTTGAGGAAGATCCGTCAAGCCGGTTCCCTATCACGCCTCCTCCTCCTCCCTATTTTTTACTTTACAAGAGCTTTAGAGATGAGAGTTTATCCTTTCTCGAGGGACGCCTACATCTCCATAATATGGTGCACCAAAAACTATGAGGGTCTACCTCTTTATTTATATATCCAAAAAGCCTCCCACCTCTTTCCTCGAACAGCGATGTGGGATCAATCCTTCCACTCGCTTGTTTGCCGGGCCAAACCGACTTCGCAACCTGGGAATGCAAACCCTAAGGCGGTAGGAGGCCGTCCATCGAAGCGGGCCCCCGATTGGCTCGGAGGGCGCCGGCGGCCCCGCGGCCGGCCGCCCCACCCTCGGTGGTGGGCCCCAAACTCTTCGCACGTCGCCTCTCGTGCCTTCTAGAGTCTTCTAGTGTTGGTTTCTCGTGTAGAATTGATATCTTTTGACTTCGGACTCTGAACATAGCAAATAATATGTCCGTTTCGATCGTCTTCGACGAGCCCGCCGCAGTGGTGTAGTCCAATTCATCATTTGAGATACTTTTATTCTGTGCAAAAAATTGATATACCGCAAAACGACGAGAACAACACAACAACATGTGGAACTCAAGTTAGAATCAAAACCCTACAACTATGCTTTATGATTCTTTTTCATGTTAATTCATGCAATAATTTGATGGTATAAAATAGGCATTAAGGACCATCAACGTTCCCTGTTAATCCTTTGCTAGTCCCTTAGCAAAGCCAAACTCAACAATGGATCAGAGTTGCCGCTATATTTCACTTCCAACAAGTACATATCTTCAAACAAAATTCTCTTTTTAGATTTGGAAATCATATTATTATTGATCATAGCCATTGCTCTTCTTACCTTGATCTTGAGTAACTGAAAGATAGAACGATCAAATCAAGTACTATGTCTCTAGTTCTTTTTACTTCACCTTTCAATCCGGAGTTTTCATTATTAATTATATTATTATTAATTTTTTCAAAAAGCTTAGAGACATATTGTTGTTAAATTAAACAAAGGATCCATAGAGAAAGTCAATCACACACCATTGAATCGAGAAGTGCATGTATATGGAAAAATGGAGTCAGATTTTTTTTTAATTTATCACTCTTTCCGTTTATTAGAGACACATGGCTATGAGGCTAATTCTACTATCGGCACGTGCCCATTTTTTTCTCTAATATTCATTTTTCTTTATGTCTTAGACACACTTGTCCCTTTTTATTTCCTCAGATCTATCTTTTGAGGTTTCTCGGATACTTGTCCCCTTTTTTATTTCCTAATACTTTTGCATAGCCACATGTCTTCCAACAAACTTTTGAGAGGATAGCAAATGTATAATTATGAGCATTTATACGTAAAAAATGAATGGAATGTATGATCTCAATTCAATAGCATGATAATCCTCAGATAGGGTCAACAATGTTTAATTTAACTCAATGCAATTATTATTAGTCATATTAATATTGGTAAAATTCCTGATTCTAGTGTTGTTTAGAAAACAAGATACCGTGTGAGTCTCGATCATCATATCATACCTAACAATTACTTAGACTTTAGATCGCATTTGCTACCCATGCATTTAATTTTATTGTAAAGACATTATTATTAATTTAAGATAACTCATGCTTGAAGTAGGTAAAAGAAATTACAGCAACTATTCATCATTTCCAAGACAAAAATCATATTATTCCTTCGGGCTTTTATTTGACTCCCAACAAACTAGACCAAATGATAAAACACTCTATGATCACACCTTAATAAATAACTAAAGTATCTCTTTATTTGATTTTAATGATCATTCATTTATTTAATTACTAACTCCACAAAAGATTCTTGACAGACGCGGGACCTCATGTGTCCACATATTTTTGGTATTTTCCGACTATAAGATAGACTCTAGCAATCGTAGGTATATACTTACCCGATAACTAGGATGCCTCCCAAGCTAGATATTTGCTTAGTCCTTGTTCACTCTTATGACTTCTTCTCAAACTTCTAAATCCCGCAAACTCAAATAGACACAAAACTCATGGAACAAATTATGTTAGGCATATAAGTTTCATTGTCCGTAGTCTTGGTGATTGAATTCCTTTAGATAGGATCATTAAATTGCAGAAATTCAATTAGGTCTATTTCTTTCTAAGTTTTCGCCAAGAAATACTTTAAACGCTTGACATTTACCTTGAAGATGTTACTCCGAAATATCTTGAATTGTATAGCTCCATGTGATGAGGTTTCAACTACCTTGAATGGTCCTTCCCATTTGCTTCAAGTTTTCCATGACCAAAGAGTTTTACCCCTTGAATTGAATGCAAAGAAGACCTTGTCCCCGTGTTTGAACCCCTTTGTGTTCATCCTCTTTATCATGCCATCTTTTTGTTCTTTTCTTTTGTAAATTTTGGGAATTATGATATGCTTTCCATTCTTCAAGCTCTGATATATTTGCATTTGACTATTCTTGGCGAGCAAAGATGGATATCCATATTCCATTTCTTCATTGCCCAAGAAGCTTTGAATTTAATTCAATGTGCAAAGTGGCATGTTTTTACCATATACCTCAAATTGATAAGGTGTCATACCTATGGGTGTCTTGTGGAGTGCCTGATATAGCCCACAAACAAGATCGTAAGCTTGTACTTCCATTTCCTTGCCTAGCTTCCATCCACGCTCTTGCGTAATGTTTTTGATTTGCTTATTTGATGCTTCCGCCTTGACCGCTTGTTTGAGGGGTGGTATGGAGTTGCAATGTTGTGTTTCAATCCATTTTCTCGCTAAGAACCTGCCGGAATCTTTTATCAATGAAATGGGGTCCTCCATCACTTATGACCAAATCTAGGCATTCCAAAACGAAATATTAATATTACTTCATTAAAAAACTTCTTGGAATGCTTGAGCTCGGCAATGACATGGTAATGCTTTCACCCATTTTCGACACTTAGTCAACTGCTACTATAAGATGATATATATATTCTTGCAAGATCTCCGACTTGGGAGGTCCCATGGAAGTCAATTCCCGTGAGCATCGTAAACAATACAATTCCACTTTGAGGTTGTTCTCAAGGAGTGCGGCATAAAGCATCCAGTACATTAATGTTTCCATGTTTCCCGGCATCTCCAGAATCTCCATGCAACCTTTGTATCTTGATACATCGCTGGCCGTGAAGAATCGCCTTGCTACCCATGATGTGTAATGAATGCCCACCATAAATGTCCTCTCCATAGGGTGATGAATGACATCTCTCAAATGATCTCTTCATGCCTTCAATTGTAGGACACACTCCTCAGAGCAACTACTCCGCACGCATCCTGTAAAGATATGGATCGTCCCATAAATGGGTACGACTCTCATACTCGGAGCTTCCTCTTGTCTCCTCCCCGGTGGAATATAACCCCGCAACCATATAGTTGACAATATTTGCGTACCAAGGATCGGAGTCCGTTACCGCGAGGAGCGTGTCATCCCTTAGATAGTCATTAATAGGTAGCTCATATGTGTCTTTATATTGGATTTAGGATAAGTGGTCAAATTTCATCGAATTTTCTACTCCTTATCCCTATTTCTATGTCAAATTTTGGAGCGTATGAATCCACCTGGATTAACCGAGGCTTAACATCTTCTTTCTTAGTAGGAGGTATTTAAGTGCGAAGATGGTCTGTATATTATTACTTTCGCTCCCACTAAGTAAGATCTAAACTTGTCTATTGCAGCACCACCGGCCAACATCTCTTTCAAGTAGCATACTCAGCTGCGGGCCCGCATGTTTTGCTAGCATAGGATATAGCGTAATGTCTCTTATCTTTGGTTTGTCCTAAAACAGCACCAATCCCGCAAAAGTCACTAGCATCACACATGATTTCAAAGGGTAGACTCCAGTCAGGTGGTCGGATAATTGGAGCTGAGATGAGTGCCCTCTTGAGAATCTCAAAAGCTTCAAGGCATTCCATATTAAAAAAATAAAAGGTACATCTTTTGGCCGAAGGCTACTCGTGGGGTCTAGCAATTTGAGAAAAGTTTTTAATGAAAACGCCTATAGAACCTGCGTGGCCTAGAAAGCTACGAATGCCTTTTACATTTGTGGGAGGTGGAAGTTGTTCAATAACTTCAATCTTTTGCTTTATCCACTTCTATCCCACGTTCGGGACACCTTGTGTCCTAGCACTATTCCTTCCCCGCACCATAAAAATGGTATTTTTTTCCCAATTTAGGACTAAGTGCTTTTTCTTCACACCGTTGTAAGACTATGTCTAAATTCTCTAAACATTCATCAAAAGGTTTTGCCATAGACGAGTAAAAGTCATCCATGAATACCTCCATGATTTTTCTCGATCATATCGGAGAAAAATAGACATCATGCACCGTTGAAAAGAAATTTTGGAGCATTACAGCGACCCGAGCGACATTCGATCTATATGCATAAGTTCTATATGGGCATGTGAAATGTGGCGAGAACCTTCTAAATTATATGGCCCACAAGCACGACATTGTCCCTAAGACCTGCATCGGTAGTAGTGTGCACCACATAATCTAGAATGTTCAGTCGGGTGAATCCCCAGATAAACCACGATCACTCGAGGATCGATACTTCACGAGAGACATCACGAGTATTACAACAGTTTTTCATATACAAATACCAGAATAGCGGAAGACTTACAATAGCTAAATTTACAAATCCTTTACAAAACTTATACAAACGTAGTTTTATTATTACAAACCCGGCGAAGTATCATTATATAACTTTATTACATATCACACAACCAAAGTGCCCGCCTTCCTGCAGGCCACTCAATTCACTCTTCATCGGTTACTTCTTCGACAACCGTCATGCAACAAGGGCCGTAGCACTCTTGTCCATGCGGTTCACCCGCAATGGGGGTTGAACAAACCCCGAGTACAAAAAGCAATTCGCAAGACTTCACCCGACCAAAAATTGGGGAGAAGACTCGGGAATCTTGGCTAATAGGAATCAAGGTGAGGCTTTTAGCAAGATCAAAAGACACCCTTTTGCAAAAAGAGACTAAGCCGATCCTTACTTTAACAATCACTTATCAAACATATGCGGATTCAAAACTTTCATACTTTCGAGACTTTCCTTATTACTACGATGCTGGGGACTCGGATCGGCTCCCATATCGGGGATTCACCCAGGCGGAACATTCTAGATTATGTGGTGCACAATTACGGTGACGGCAGAGGTCTTAGGGACAATGTACGGGTGCTTGTGGGCCATATAATTTAGAAAGGATACGCCACATAAAAAGTAGTCTTACTTTGGTCATGCGGGTGGATTGGGAAGCCATTCCAACATTTCATCAATGAAGGAGTAGCGATGATCTTTCTTGTTGCCTTGTTAAGTTTCGGTAGTCAATACTGCATACGCCACCCCATGACGATGCGTTGAGGATGACTCATTCTTTTCATTCCTCGCGGCATCATTCCTCTCCTTTCTTTGGCACAACTTGGATAGGAATAACCCACTACTATGAGTCACCGGGATAAATAATCCCCGACATGTAAGCAAGGACTCTTTTTCTTAGCAACTTCTCGCATTGCATTATTAAGTCTCCTTTGTGGTTCCTCGATGGTGAAGAATCGAGGATCGGTGGGAATCTGATGAGGGAGTCTTGAAGAATGGGACTAATTCCTTGGTCTTGGGGTGAGTAGCCTATAGGCGATTTATATCTTTCTAGGATAGTGACAAGTTGATAAGTTTAAGTCTTGGGAAAGCTTGTCACTTATGATGTGGTGTTTCTCGGTTTATTATTTGAGAAAAGACATATTTTAAGCCAGAAGAAAGGGTTTAGCTCAATAGAGGGGTTGTGATGGTTCCTCTATTTTCCTCTATCTTTCTGAGGCTCACGCCATCTCTTTCTCTTTCTTGAATAAAGTGTTCATCGCCGAGTTGAGTTGGGCCCATGTCATCCCCAAAGATACTACTAAGACTTCCTCAACGAGTCAGTTCGGGGCTTGGGTTCTACTATTGCATTATTTGGCGTGCAGCGAGATGGTGATAGGAGAACTTTCTAGTTTTTATATCTAAGAGACCACTGTCTTCTTGAAAGAGTGTCCCAAAGGTACACCAATCCAAGATGGATGGAAATGCGAGATGTCAAAGATATGAAAATCCCTAGCAGATACTCGGAACTTCGTATTCGCAATGGAATAGACCTTATGACCCCCATAACTTTCAAAGTAACTCTAGGAGGAATTCGTAAAAAGCTTATGAGATGGAGTCAAAGAACTCGTTGAGGGAAAAGTTGTTAGAGCTAAAGCCTTTGAAATGATATTCTCCCAGCGGTTGGACTATAGTAAACCTCTATAGTGGTTCCCTTAATAAAGCAAGTGATGACATCTGAGGGAGCATTGATTCGGGCTGCCTCAGTGGATAACTCCGTTTCTACCAACCACTCATAGCTCATGATGGTGATAGTCCTTTAATATGTTCCATAAGGAGAGAATCATTATTTGGGCCATCATCGTCCTCATATGACCTGAGTGTGTCGGGAGGCTTCATTGAGCCCTGGTAAATTCCGAGGCATTGCCAAAATCTTCAAAAGATCATCCTCGATTTCAAAAGGAACATGGAAGGATGAGGTTCATCATCTTCTAAAATGTGTTCGTTTCCTCTATTAGAGATTCTTTAACAACCAAATCATCTATAAAAAGGAATTTTAGATTCGGTTGTATCTGTCTCCTCTTGTTGGTCGGGGCTTGGCTTGACTTCTTCTTCAGAAATTCATCAAAGATGCCAGTGTAAGGTGTTTTCAAGAATTTTCTCTAGTATGGCTTTCCCTCGCTCATGGTATTGTGAATGAACCTCCGTAAGATAAGCTAAGATGAGAGCGACTTCTGTTAAAGACCAAGATGAAAGTGGTAAAGAAGACGTGGTCGGGCAAGTGAAGGGTTGGGCCGGTATTGATAAGATTTAAGAACCCAGCTCCAAGCCGCTCTAATGTCTCCTTCTCCTTTGTTTAAAGGTAAGAACACTACCAAGAGCGGCGATCCGGGAAGAGGGAAGAAAAAGCAAGACAGAATTTGTCTCAAGTTCATCCCACTTTCCTTTTACTCCTACGCATGAGCATACCACTTGTTTCGCTCTTCCTAAAGGGAGAAATGGAAACACTTTCCATTTAATGTCTCTTGTGTCATGCCAATATTCAAGCAAGAACACACAATTGCTCACCTCTAAGATGGTGTATGGATTTTAGTCTTCTAATCCGAGAAGGATTAAAGCCCTAACCATGGCTACGGCCGAGGCGGCTCATAGCCATCGGTGAGTAGGATGTGATGAGATGGTGGAGGCTCCAACAACAACTCGCCCTTTGGAGCCAAAAATTGAAAAGATAGGCGTGGAATCCCATGTGGTAAAGGTAAAAAGGTGGTAAAAAAGAAAAATAAAAGATACACGGTGAACTTGGCTCGATCCCGAAGCTACCGGATTCTGCAAGAACGGCGCCAGAAAGCTTGTTGGTATATTTAACGCAATAATGTATCAATCAAAGAGATAACCGCAAGCGCACGATACCGCTTTAGCTTTCACCTAAGAGTATTCCAAGGCATCGAATTTCCACGAGGAACTAAGATCTAGCAACGAATCAAAAAAAGCCGCCTAGGATAGAAAAAGATAAACGTTTTTGGTGGGTAGGGAAGGGGGCTATCTAAGGTGATCTAGATAACTAAGAATCAAACTCCACGATACTTGTCTACTGAACAGGTACCTATCAACTCTCGAATAAGGTAGGGAAGAAGGCCATTGGGTAAAGGTTGCCAAAAGCTCTCTGAAAGAAACACCAACTCCGGCGTGGTGGAATCGAAGACCAACAGGCTGTCACCTCGAAGGCTACCACAACTAACTGTAAGAATTGGCGCAAACTCGGGTAAACTCTAGCCTAGACACCACGTCTCGCTATCGATTACTACTCTAACTACTGGCACTTAATAACTAGAGCACTCAATACGAGCTAAGATCCCAGAAACAAAGTAAAAGTAAAGAACAAAACTTAAATAAATAGAAAACTTAGAGTTACCAAATCTGAAGAACTTGAAGAAGATTCATCTCGATAGAGGTACAAAGTTGAGGAAGATCCGTCCTCTTCTAACGCATCCTCTCCCTCTCTCCTATTTTCTACTTTACTTTAGAGATGAGAGTCTATCCTTTGAAAGACCTCTACATCTCCATAATATGGTGCCCTAAACTCTACTCTTTTTATTTTATCCTACCTTTTACGAAGGCGATGTGGGACTAATCCTTCTACCATTTGCTTGTTGGGTCAAACCCATGAACGGTGGAATGCAAACCCTAAGGCTAGGAGGCCGTCCTTTGGACTCCCGGAGGCCGGTGGCCGGGGTGGGGCTACCCCTCAGGTGGGCCCCCGGCTGCATAATATGGTGGGTAGAATTAGATGTCCCCCGAATAAACTAGGAGGGCAGCGGTGTAGTCCAATTCATCATTTGAGACACTTCTAGGCAAAATTGGATATACACGCAAAGCATTCAAAACAACACAACTTCGTGGAACTTCGTTAAATTAAACCCTACAAGCCTTGCTTTATGCTCAAATTCATGCATGTAACTATCAATATATTATGCGTCTGGGATCCAAGCGGTGACAAAAAAACACACACAAATTTCACCTATAACCATAGATAATTTTTAGAGATAAGTATAATAATAAATGATATGATTAGGAACAAATAAAAAAAATAGTTTGTACATCAGGTCATCATACTTGGCCAGGGCCCTAGAAAACCCGACCGAGGTGTAGACTAGAATCATAATCATTTACCTAACCCGAGTATAATAATAAAATGGCGAACCCCTCAGGTATGTCGGCTGGACACGCCGTACTTGAATTGTACACATACATTGGTGTACACACCCCCTATATATTTTATAAAGCAATCCCATAATAAAGCATATACACTTGTAACTAGGTCAGATCTGAATAAATAGTAAAGTTAGGGTTTGGGTGTAGAGGGTTTCGCCTGGCGGAAGGGAAAGGCAGGAAGGGCGTGCTGATGGTGCTCGTCATGGTGATGTTGAAGAAGACAGGCACCTCGTAGGTGGCAGCGGCGGCCACCAGGCGTCGCGTCGCCATGAGAGAGAGCGCACGCTAGAGGCGCCCGATGGAAAATGAGATCGGGTCCATGGAGGTCGGCCTAGCGAGTAGGCGTATAAAATCTCCGAGTCACCAAAAACCTTTACAATAATAAAAAATATACTCTTAGGGTACTTAAAAGACATTTTGGACTTAGCGTATATAAGAGATCACATTCTACTATTCTATACTACTACAATAATAAAACTTTCATCAAATAACTAATATGGTATGGATACGTTTATCAATGTTTTCCTTTTCAATTATTCTCACCATGTCCACCTTTTTCTATATTATTGTCTTGTCTATGCCTTCTTTGATATGGTCTCTTCTCCACATATGCTTTACTCTATCATTGCGCCCATGACCCACTCATGTTTTTCTTCATAAGTACCCTCTCCTTCCCGCCATCAGCCCTCATCTTAGCTCACTTGCATCTCTCTTTGGCCACATTGCGGCTCACCACCATCGAGATAGGACACTGGCTATGCACCTTCTCGATCAACATCATGGGCTTGGGAGTTATCTTCCTCCATGATCGATGGCGCTTCCTAGCGATCGATGATTGGTAGCTACCTCGACATTTGGCTTCACCAATGGTGACAGTTGAACCTCTCACCAAAATCTTAGTTTTGACGGAGGTTCCTCCTCAACTTTGAGGGATTGGAGGATGGATTTGAGGGGCTGAGATTTTTTTCTTAGGGTTAGGATTGGAAAACTACTAGAGCACTCAAGTTCCTTTAAAACATTTTTGAGCAAGGAGGCGTGGATATATAAGGCCATTTTAGTGCTAGTTTTGGGTGATGAAATAAAACATGACTCACCTTCACAATACACATAATTATTAAATATTGGTATTGTAAATGAAATACTTCCCAATTTTTTCAACACGTGGAATAAAACAAAATACTCCCAATGGAGTTTTTAAGCTATTTTCAATGTCTTGGGAAATAGTACACAATGTTTACTTCTTCTCTCTCTAATTTATGTGTTATGTTACTCCCTCCATCTCTAGAAACATGTAATCTAGGATTCAAATATTGTCTCAAAAGAATGTAATTCTAACATTAGATTTTCAAAAACTAAAATGTGACCAGTTTTCAGGTGAGACCCACTTAGGATAAAAAAAAAAAGCGTAATGTTTGTAACACGTGGTCAATATTATTTCATTGAAGCTGTGCTTTGTTGTTGGTTGGTGTTGCTCCACCTGTCCAATTAATCTCTAAACTTGCAAGAACACTCTAAATGAGATGATCGGTGTTTGAGTTCTCACGTGTGGTAGAAGGATGTAATAGGGGTATAAAGGTAATTTCACATCTTTGCTAAAGTCACCTCAAAATCGAGATTCCACGCTAATGAGATGGAGGGGAGTATCATTTTTTGCTAGTGTGTCACCTGGTTAAATACAAATAAAACTCTCCAGGATTGTCCTAACAACATTGTATAGCCGGTTGTCTTATCTTTTTTCATGGGTTATCTTATCTATTCTCTACAATAATAATAGGGATAGGTGATTCACATATACAAAATTCAAAATGATTGACACTATTATGTGATTCAATATATTGACCTACATAGTATAGGCTTTTACGGTTATATTGTGACAAAAGAGATCCACATGAAGCATGGAACAATAAACATCAACCAAGAAAAAAAGATCAACATCGTATTTGACCAATGGTACAACATTGACATCTATGTCTTATGGAGAATCAGGGGCATGCAATTTTCCATATTTTATTGAAAAGGTTTGACAACATGTAAATTAATTTTACAAGTTTAAAACTAAATGAAATTACTACTATCTAGGATTATAATAACCTTCTTTGAATGAAAATAAGTTGGAAACAAACTATCATACCTAGAGTCTATGTTCCTTTATTAAAGTATGGTGTTGATTTATTCCTAACATGGAAAATAATTCTAGAAGAAGGTATTTGAAAGTGACATATAGGCCCCTTAGTGGGTTTTGTGATTGAGTGACAAACAAATAAAAAGAATCTAGGTTTGATGAGCTTTGGATATGTTTCATTGCAAAACTCATATCAAACCCATGACATATCTGGAAATGGAGAAAAAAGGAAAGCAAATTGGCAAATCAAAAATGAAGCAGAGGTAAATGGAAAGATAATGATAATTCATTAGTTATGAGATCGACATTAATATATGAAGATGTGTAATTGAAATCTTAGTTGATCAAAAGGAGTTTATATGGAAGCTTGCTTGGTCACAACATCATTATGAAGATATGTTAAGTGAAGAGTGCCAAGCCAAAATGAAGAGGAAATGAGAATTTTGAAAATTAGCTTAGCCTTATTGGATTTTGATTCATATATAAGATATGTGAGAAGAACAATGGTGAAATAATGCATATTCCAAATATATGTTATTTGGTCACATGGATGGTATTATTTATCATGAAAGAAGATTTTTGATCAAATTGTTAGCAATTCAAGGGAAATTAACATCTAACCATAGCTCGATCACAAGAATGGATATGAGAGAGCAAAACATTCACGCAAGGATTATGATTATTGAAGAACATAGATTTCAACACGTGTGCGCTATTGATGTAAGGCAAAGTTTGACTCAATGTGGGAGGATGAAGTGAAGGACTAGACTAAGTTAGGCTTCGAGGTACTAAGCATATGTGAAGGAAAAAGAGATGGATTGGCATTGAGGAATCAAGGCTAAGGTGAAGAAGCACTTGGGAATTCCAAAGGACTAATAAAGTACCGAAAATCATCATTATTAGCAAAGCGATGTGTTATCAAAAGTGAAGCTACTTGAAGTAATGAACTAAATGCACATTGTTGAAATGGTTCAAGTCCTATGTTTAAGGTAGGATTGCTCAAGAAGAATGAGACAACGGTGTTTCAAACCCTTGTGAAGACTTATCAAGGAGAAATGACATGTAAAGATATTGAATGCTCAAGTGGTTAAAATACATATCCTTCTAATTTTAGTATAGGTATGATAAACTTATCATTAGGGATGCAACATGAATGGTTTGATAAGTCTCAAATACTTGAGCTAACCAAAACTTGAGGGTTACCATGAGGGAAGAAAACACATGTCAAAGTGCTACGGTTGCTAGTTTTTGAGTGGTAGAACCACCCAATTTAATCTAATCCCAAGCATACTTAACAACCATTTGACACTAAGTAACCGAGAAATCAAGTCAACTACGGTGATGCGCCAAGCACATCTCAGAACTTGACTTTTATACAAAATCCATAAAATGAGGAGATAAAACTTGAAAACATCCGGCTCCATTTCTTACACCACATGAGTTACAATTTTGGAGCTTGTTTTGATATGGGATAGTTAGCCTGTGAATAAGCTTTGTTTTAGAGTCTAAGATATCAAATCAAAGTTTGGAGCTAAAGTTATGGAACAAGTTGTTGCCATGGAGGACAAGGAGGTGCGTGATCGGTGGATGAGAGCGAGGCGTCTACCGATGGAGAATTTGGACATTAACACTCATTATGGGGAACAACTATGTGGCGGACCTATCGCCGCAACAAAGGGAAGCGTGCCCTGCAACTGTGCGCTCGTCGTCTCATCCAACACCTATGAAGGAGGGGTCTATGATGGTGAAGGGCTAGGCTTGACATGTTGGAAGGGAGGAGATTGGTGGTTGGGAGGAGGAGTAGGCATAGAGGGGCGGGTTGGCTTGACAGAAGCATCTTTACTGCGTACAAAGGAAAAGAAACATCAAAGTATGGTGGCTAAGGTGGGCGTGTGTTAGATGGATAAGACTAGGAGGTTGATAAAGGGGTTAGAAAGAATAAAGTATGGATGAGAAAGTGTTACGACGATGATCGCTCTAAATTTAAACCTTGCAAAAAGACCTTGGAAGCCCTAACTTATGGCCATCGCCTCCCTTAATATTCAATATGGACCTTGCTAATCACCTCCGAGAAACTTCTACGAACTGCGGAAATTTGACTTGCTTATACTCGAGGAATATCTCCACTTCTTTTCCTAAATGGTTACACTTGTTAATAGAGTGAGCATCTCTTAATTCTAATCTCAATGATGGATTTCTCCGAAGCAATAGTGGACCCATGAAGGCCTTTGGTCAACTCAAAGAAGCCCAATCAACGTATTCAAGTCGAGGCACGGAAGCAACTAGAAGACAATCTCCAAACCCCACGGGGTACTAATCTACTCCCTACCAAAGAATGGTTAACATCAATCCCCAATCCCTCGGCTTAATTAAACAAATTAGATGTTTGATGTTCCCTCAAACCGTTCGAAGGGTTACCTCGAAGAGAATCTATCTAGGCTTACTTTAAGGAGAGGGTCTCGGTGTTCCTCCAAAGCCGTTCGAGTTACCTCCTGGGATCGCTCCATAGAACGAGAATATGTCTAGGCTTACTTTGAGGAGAGGGTTAAGTAGCATAAGCATGTGGGCTTGTGCATGTGTACTCCCTCCATCCTTAAAAGAAAAAGTCATTTTTGCTTCCCAAGAAAACAACCGTCGACAATTTTAATAAATAATAAATATCATTGATTAATATCATAATTAGTATCATTGAAAAGATCTTTGGATCTAGTTTTTTAATAATTTTATTTAGATATATAAATGTTACACATATTTTTTTTCTAAATCGAAGGCAATTTTGTTGCAATTTAACACGCAAAAAACGACTTATTTGAGGAAGTAAGCATGCAAACATGAGTGAATTCATACACATTTACAAGGCTTAGGTAGAAAAGGGCAGCTAACCACCCATCAGACCCATAAAGAGTAGCCCTAGCCCAATTGTTTTTTGGGCCCAATGACGGCCATGATCACAAGCCTGCTTCACCGGGCCGGACTTTAGCACGCACGCAACGCAACCACGTCAGGCGAGTGAAAATGATCAACAGCAAAACCGCTCGCTGGATCTCGCTCAAAGGGGGCCGCTCCGGTTGCATCTTGCACCCAACGACAGTTACGAGACTCGCACCGGGCACGCCAGTAGGAGCAAGAGCAAGACCGCGGCCGGGGCCGGGGGCGCGGCCCAGCCCCACCTGGTCACCTCGCGTACTCGGCGGCAACGGCAAACGAGAAACGGGCGAAGGAAGAAGAGGCCCGGGACCGGGAGCGCAGGGAGCGGCGGCGGCAGCAGCCAGCCAGCGAGTCGAGCCGAGCAGTCGCCGCACGCGGCCACGCGCATCGGCACCAACCCAAAGTTACACGACACAGGGGCGGGGCAGGGGCACCCTCCTCTTCCCCCTCGCGTTCGCGTTCGCGTTCGCCTAGTCGCCTTTTCTTTCCTCTCGCTCCGCCTCCATCAGCTCGAGCCGCTTCCTTCCACCCACCACCTGACCTCCCTTCCCTCCTCCTCCTCCGCGCTCCCTCCCGGCAGGAACGCCGCGCGCCGGGCGAGCCAGCGGCCGGAATGCCCGCGCAGAAGCGCCCGCTCCCGTCGTCCGCCTCTCCCGGCCCCGACGCCCACGTCGAGGAAGCTCCTGGCGCCGACGCGGACGCGGACGCGGACGCCTGCGGCGGGGGCGACCGGCGGTCGCCGAAAGCTGACGCTGAACGGAGTGGAGGAGCGGGACGGCGGGCCGCGGCAGGCCAAGGACCGGCGCCACGGTACTACGGGACGCGCGGGCGCGGCCCCGCCGACTCGGGTCATCTTCTCGCGATGCGCGTACGCATCGCGCGGTGCTGCCTCTGTATGGGCGTCGCTGAGCGCGTGCTTGTCTCATGGGCTTGGCAGATTCCGACGCTGACGACGAGGAGGAGGAAGCGAGACCGCGAAGGCGGCGGCGGCGGGGCCGGGAGCGAGAGCGGAGGCGACGACGACGACCGCGACAGCCAGTCGTCGGAGAGCGACGGCGTGATGGACGAGTAAGTAAACCGTGGACCACCACCTCCCTCTCCTCTCCTCCTCCGCTCTTCCCCGTCTCCTCCGCCCCGCCGTCGCCTGCTCTGCCGCCCGTAGCGATTTGGTGGTGTCCTGTCGTCACGTCCCCGTGCGCCAGCTGCCGTTCGGCCGGGTGAAGGCAGAGGCCGCCGGCGGGAGGTGCCCAGTCCACCCGCCAGCCCCTGGCGGCGGCCGCTTTCGTCGTAGTGACGTCGGCTCCCTGGCTTCAGCGCTCCCTTCGCCTCCCAGGCGTGGGATCTTCGTAGTGTCGTGGACCTGCGAGCCAGCTCGGCTTCGTCGTAGCGGACTGGCGGCGGCGGCGGCGGCCGGCCACCTTGAGAGTTGTTCTTGTTCACTCGAGCCGGCTGCGCTGGCGGTGTCCTCTTCGTTCCGTGCGGCGGCGGAATCGCTCCCATCACCGCCAGGGCCTGGGATCTTTCCGTAACATGCATGCTTCCGTCATGTCGCACGGTTCCGGAGGCGCCGTGCTCGTGACGGCAAATGCCGGCGGGCGCATCCGGGGTGGATCGTCGCTTGCTCAAGCTGTTCTGCCGGAGACGCCAGCCAAAGCTGAATCAGCCCTCTTGTTCATCGTGGTTCAGCTGCCCACTGGAACAGTTGGCTAATTTTCTTGCTCCTCAATCGTGTACGTCTACGGCGAACTCTTTCCTGTGTCCGGTTTGTCGCTGCTAGCCTGACCTCCAGGATCGCAATGTTCTTGGCGTCTTGGCATGCGTAGGCGACCGTGTGAACCTCCTTGTGCACCCGTATTCTTTGTCTTGAATGGGGCTCATGGAGATGCTGTTCTCTTAACATCTGGTTCTGGAGCGACATTCAAGGTCATTCATCTCATGTACTATCTTCTTGGAGGTGGGGGGTGCGGGTATCTGTTGTTCGTTGCAAGAGTTTCATTATTTCAGTCAGTCATGGAGTGTGCTGTCAAGCTCCGAGTATCTGGTGTCTTGTTCTACTGTTGTAATCCTGAGTTCTGATCACCCATGTCCGTGATAGTGCTTACCCTGTTTAGTGCTTAACTCAGTTTAGTGCAAAAACTTCTCTTGCTCTTTGATATTACCATATGACCTCACCATCTGTTTTGATGTCTTACCTTGCTGCCAAATTTTATAATGTTAACTGTATCTGATTTCTTACATCTTTACTTATCAATTTTTCCCATTATATGGTTTATACCCTGCATTTCTCTGTCCTGCATTTGGTAGTTGATTACTTGTTAGAAGGTGCAAATCAACTCCTCAATTGCTGTGAGATCAATACAGTTTAATCACTATCGAATATCTTTGTTACATATTATTCAGTCTGATAATTTTGTAGCATATTTTTGTGGGTGCTTTCCAGATACTTTAGGTTCATTGAGTCCAACAATATATACTAGAATGGATTTTCTTCTTCTGCTTGTGAAATATGAGTTGAAAGCTTAAGAGTCCTCTCTGGGGTCCCATTACTGCTCAACTGCTAATAGTATCAGTTTCCTGCAAAAAAAAAAAAAAAAAAAAAAAGGGAAGGGCTAATAATTTCAAGCTCATCTCATCCTGTTCTGTCATTCTCTTATGCCATTGTGAACATCACCTTCTTCATGTCCTAGCTGTGTAATGATCTGACTTTGTGTTCCATAGATTGTGGATACATGATTGATGTAAAAAATGGATAATAAAAGATTTGTCCTCGCTGCAGTCAAAGTTTCATACTGGTACCTGAATTTTTTTTTTTTTAATACAGGTTTACACTTGTGAAATTAGTGGATGTTCGAAGGAAGTGCAGTGCCCTATATGCCTAGGTAATGTTTTTTGCTTTGTCAACTTGCTTTTCATTTTCAGAGTTCCTCTTTACTTTGATGGGTTCTCTTCTGATAACTTCGCTTTCAGTTGTAGTTAAATGTTATTGTTATCTAGATGTCAGGTTATTATTAGTATTTGCTACAAAATTGAAACTAGCAAATTTGATAGAATACATGTGCGCAGTATGTTAGTTGTCATTATCTTCCAAAAATAAGGAGATGTACGTGGATTATATATCTTTTTTTTTTTAACTTTCAGAAGAGCTGAAAGTCAAGTTCATCGCATTTTATAATCTTTTTTCT
This sequence comes from Chrysopogon serrulatus, assembly GCA_015844335.1. Classification (NCBI taxonomy): domain Eukaryota; kingdom Viridiplantae; phylum Streptophyta; class Magnoliopsida; order Poales; family Poaceae; genus Chrysopogon; species Chrysopogon serrulatus. The sequence continues at coordinate 175,748 of JADLZL010005929.1, read as the reverse complement.
TTATGTGCTCCTAGTCCTATCTGGTTTACATTAGAAGCTATATTCTATAAGCTTTTCATTTGTGAAATAAGTAGCATTATGTGCAAAGTGTGCGTGCCTGACCATCTGTCTCTTATGATCCTGTCTTGCAGGAATTATTCGGAAGACAAGGACAGTCATGGAGTGTTTGCAACCGGTTTTGTAGGGACTGCATAGATAAATCGATGCGGCTTGGGTATGGTACCATATGCTATTTATCTAATATGCCTTTTGACAGTGTCATTTCTTAAAATATTTAGCGCTAACCTGGCCTAAAAATACACATAATTCCATTATAATTTAAGTTCGCTATCTGTTTTTCAGAAATAATGAGTGCCCAGCATGCCGCACTCATTGTGCAAGTAGACGCTCCTTGAGGGATGATCCTAACTACGATGCTTTAATTCTAGCTTTATATCCAGACATTGATAAGTATGAGGAAGAGGTGATGTATAATTTCTTCAGAAACCATGCTTTGCATTCTTTCTTTGTTTAGTTTTCATCTTAGATCTTCTGCAGTGCCTCTAATTTGCTTGATACTACAGGAACTTGCATTCAGTGAAGAGGAAAGGACCTCGTAACAAAAAAAGAGTAGGTCTATCTGTCTGTTCAATCAGGAATTTGTTTGAGGCTGGAGGACATGATTTCCCCTTTTCAATTTTGTATTTTTGCTCTCTTATTGTTATTGACATTGGCTTGATTTCTCATGTAAGATTCAAGAATCCATTGCTGAGACATTTCGAGGCAAACTGAAGTTTTGTGAAGAAGCGCTCCACTGTAAAAGTAACAGATGCCGCTTCTACAAGGAAGACTCGACGGAATATGCGACCAAGGAGGAGAGGGGGCGAATTAGTTCTCCTGATATTGCCCCAACTGATTTTGATGATGAGGATAGAGAAGAAAAAATGGTGATGATGGAAGCAAGGAGTCATCTTCTGTTGATGATCACTCCCCAGATGTAAGGCCAAAAAGAGCTCGGAGGTGGCCCATGCCACGCCGTTCCCCTGCTAAGACCATTGGCAATACCGACAATAGCATTGAGGATAATGATGACTCAGGAGGTGCTAGAGACTTTGTGACTGCTTCTCCGCTGCGGGAGAGATGCTTGCATGGGGAAAAATGGCACCCGCAGCCAAACCCGGTATGGCAACACCAGTGGTTCCAGTGGACGGATGGGCAAGGGTGGCCGTGTTGCCAAGTTGGTGGATCAGCTCCGTAATGCTGATGACTTCGATAGTAAGGTAAAAGGGAAGTACATTATATGTACTGGTTTCTAAATTGCTGTTATGGTTTCCTATACTTCAGAATGTTCATAGTACTATGTGCTGATGAATACATTTGTTAGAAAGGCTAGCTGAGGTAGCAGAGCTTTTTCAGAACTCCATGAATCGTCAATTTGGTTTCTTAAATATTTTTGTTCCTTCTTGCAGTTGAACCTGTATCTTGTGCTGCTTCCACTTGATGGGCAAAGTGTGCCTAAACTGGAAAAGCCCTACCTTAGTTGCCTGCCAACACTGTCTGTTCAACATCTCTGCCAGGTTGGTTCCATAAACTTGTTGGCCTTGAGGAATTTAGTTTATCAGATGAATAAACAAAGGCTGTGCTCCTGCATGTTTGCAGTTTGTTGCTCTTCAGTTGTCTCGGCAACCCAAAGAAGTCGAGATATATATCAGGAAAAACATGGATGCATGCTTGTCTGCCAATAACACAAGTGAATACGAGACAAAGCCAGATCAGTCTAATGGTTTAGAGAGATTGTGGGAAGAGAAGTCTCTTTCGGATCTCTACCCTTCCCTCGCCACCCGTCAAGGAGATCTGGTATTCTTAATCTCGAAATGACTGTCCAACCACTCGTATTTATTTCATCGTTTCTTCTTTTTCTAAAGCTGCTGCACTGTTTCCTATCTACCACAGGAATTGTTATACTCTCTGAAAGCACAAGGACAGGGGTAGATCAAATATGTGGAACCAGTTTTCATTCACCATCAATTCGATCAGTCGCCTCAACGCGACAGTCTGCAAGGATCTTCAACCGGTGGGGACTTGTACAAAAGTCATTAGATATAGAAAAATGTATCTGAAAGTAGCTTACTTTACTTGTTTTAAATTTGCTCTGATATCTTGTGAGGTATATGGTATACCCAAGTTCATTTGTAAAATGTATGGAGTTGAGCAGCAGCAAACCAGCAATCTGAAACAGGTTGAGCCCCTGAGGCCTTCTGCCGTCAGTATTAATCGTGTCCCATTTGGACTGATGCAAGTAACTGAGCAACTCTATCCCAAGATGATCTGTGGCTTGCTGTCGTCATCTTGTGTGCTGCGTTCGCGTAATCCATGTTGTCACGGCACGTGTCCGCGGATTAGAATGTCTGATGAATCAGTTGTTACCAGTAGTAATGATGGTAAACTGATTCGTAATATCTGCAGCTTCTGTAGGGACAGTATTGGAATTTTTATTTAGTCAATAAAGTTCACCGGTCGTTGCTGACCTGTTCGAAGCTGACAGGTCACGTTGCTCGCGCAGTCCACGCCTCGTATCGGAATCAGCAGGCTAGGAGGACGCCCGAGTTCAAACTGTCCGGTGGGGCCCAGTACCGCACAGGCCACGGCTCGATAAAAGTACTGTAGTTGGAGTCTGCCTGTGACTTGTGAGAGATGAGAGCTAAAGGTCAATGTGGCAGAATAAATTCGATGTACCGCTCTTAACGGAATACTCCCTCCATTTTGGAAATTGTATTAGATTTTTCATAAGTTAACTTGTTCAAATTTAGCTAAATTTAAAGATAAGTATATTAATATTTGTAATCATGTCAAATAAATACACTATCAAACATATTTCATACTTTATATTATCTAATATTTTTTTTTATTATGCTATTTGTACTTCCTCTAGGTTGATAATTCAAGTCGTCTGAACAACGGTATGGTCTCTAAAGTATAAGTTTGATTTTTATTTCTATAAAAATATTTATTGAGAAGTGATATATATATTTTATTAACTTTTCAAGACAAATCTATTCATACATTTTTCGTATTTTCAGACTCAAAACGTAAAAGTTAGTCGTGATTTGTATTTCTAGTGTTTGACCAAAGTTTTGTCTAAAAACAATTTGAATTATCAGTATGGAGGAAGTATAACTTATATATATAAACTTTTTTTTTTTGAAAGCAAACTTATATATATAAACTTAGTTATTAAAACTAGAGAAGTTTGACTAGAGACAAACTAAAATGACTTTGTAATTTAGATTGAATGGAGTACTTTATAATTTCTGTAAGTTCTAAAAAGATTTAGAGGATGGACATTTGGATCAATGAGTAACACAAAGTAGGCTTTTGGAATATGACTAAGGTACTAAAACAGAAGTGGCATAATTGATTTTAATTTATCTAATGACTAGGGTTCTAAATAATTTATAAGAGATTTGGATAGTGGTTTTGCCCTTAGCAAAGAATACACAGAATATGAGGGGATAAAAAAAAAGAGGAGTGAGGCAAATGACAATAGCTTTAAACTAGGTAAATGGTTGACAATATCTATAAATAAAAGTTGTCTCTATGGATATGATGCGATTGCATAGAGCGACAACAATCACAATCAAGAAAGAAAACAAACTAAAAATAATTGGCAAAACATATCTGAATGTACCAAATGTTACAATGAAAATTTAGCTACCCAAACTATTTGCATAGCCCACTTTGCTAATTTTGTAGAATGACATATTTTCTTGAGACAGAGATAGTATATAGTAAACACTCAAGATTTTACCTTGAAAAAAACAATTAGTTCTTCTTTGGAAATAAGCAAGGTCACTTGTACCCTCACAAAAAACCATATTTTCGTTACCATAACACCTTTGAGTTAATTTTGCACCTACTTGACATAAGGCGTGAAAAACCTTTCTTTATGAAACAGGAGGGGGGGCGGGGTGAGCCCTAATGAAAATTTATTAAAATAAAAGGTGTGAAAACCCATCGAACAAATCTCAATTTTAATTAATTTAGTTTACAAATTTTAAATAACTTGATGCACGTTAAAAAGAACTCAAAGTTGAACCTGGAACTAGGATACATTATTTGTAGTTGATATGTTTTTTAAAATAATCTAAATAATATTTAGATTTAACCCATTTTATCATGCTAGCCTGTCTCACGTGGCCAAATCACGTTGTTGTGCCACATGTATTGACACGACAAAGTTGCCATTTTGGCATTATAGATCCGTTATGGTTGTTTTTGTCGTATTGTTTGCTTTGTCACATTACTCCTGTTTGGCGTGACAAGAAAGACACCAAGCTAAAATTCATTTTGAAATGACCTTTCTATGTAACAAACATTTTATTAGAATTGATTGATTACACTAAACTAAACATAATCCTTATGCGAACTTAGAATGAAATCACTTAAAAAGTTTACGTACCCAAATTAAAAACTTTATGAACCTAGATGAGATGAGAATAAAAAATAACGCATTTAACTCAATATTAAAAAAATCACTACCTGGACGCCGCTAAACACAGATGTTGCAACACGATTTTTTTCTCTCTAGGAAACAGGCAAAATAAAAACAAAGAAAAAAAAAACTTCCATGTTCTGATTTCTGAACTCCGCATTGAGCCAGAGCCGCCACCAGCTGCACCATCAGGTATTCAGGTCTGTCCAGCGCGCTAGTGCGCCGCCGGCCCCCGCCCGCCGCCGCCGCCGAGATGTTGCCATCGCTGGTGCGCGCGGGTAGCGCCCTCTCCGCCGCCTCGTCTCCACGTTCTCCTCGACCCGAGCCGTATCGCCTCGCGTCCAGTACGCCATCAGTGGCGGCGGTAACCTCAACCTCCCGCTGTACGCTCTCCCTTTGCCGTCCCGCGACGGCTCGAGCGGTCCGGCTGGTGGAGCCCGGCGAGGAATGAGCTTCTGCGCCCGCGCGGTGGACGTCGGAGACGAGGCATCCTCCAGCTCCGCCGCCGCGGGCTCGGACGTCACCGCGCCTTACCTCTCCGTCCGCATTCGATGCCGCAGGGACGACGCGGTCAGTACCTCGCGCTCTCCCCGCACTTCGTAGCCACTTCGATTCGATTCCTTGTCCTTCACCTCCCACGAGTAGTTTCAGTGTCTCATGCATCTTTTTTTTTTTTTTTTTTTTTTCCTCGAATGACATTGCGAAACAGGAGGTACTCTCCGAGGCGCTCTTGTGCTTCGGTGCTAGCTCCGTGACCGTGGATGACATTGCCGATGCTGAAAATCTCGATGAAGTGAGTATTCTGCATTTTGAATTCCCATGATATTCTGTTCATAAAGTTTACCTGCAGTCGATTGGGATAATTCAAGCCCGCACAAAATGTTGATTATGCAGATCTCCATAACTTCCGTGTATGCCGATGGGGAAGACGTGGACTCCAGCGTTTCAAGTGCCGCAAGCTCGGCTGGTTTGAACTACAGCCCATTGTATGAAACCTCTGTTGGGAAGCAGTGCGATTGGGTGACAATCGTGCAGGTCAGGACCTAGAGGTTGTATACAGTATACTTTTTTCTTTTTCGTGACCTTTGAAGGACAATCTTGCTCCTGTTTCCAAACTGTCACGTACAGCCAACAAGAAAAGTTTTTTTTGATCATCAGTTTTACCATATGAAGACTCTGTATTATTTCAGTAACTTTTGGCTTTTCTAACAGGAGTATAGCTCTAAACTGGGTTAGGCATACTATTTATGAGATCCATTGTGTTTAACCTTTGAGTTGGGTAAACGGTTTTTGCTTGAAAAATGCAGTACTTCAGAAGATTACTCTTGTGGTTGCTGCAGGAAACATACGAGCCCACTGAAGTGGCTGATGGCCTTTGGGTTGTTCCTAAATGGAGAACTCCCCCTGTATGTCTTCACATCATACTATTTTCAGTTTTTTTTAAAGATCTTGGGAAAGTTGCTTGATTTTTTTTTTCCTACAATGAAAATCTCGCTGAGCTGATAATTTTTTTTTTTGGTTCTTCTCATCCTTTTCCATTGATAGGATCCAGAGGCCACAAACATAATCATCAATCCAGGTTTGGCTTTTTTGGGATGGGGGAGCACCCAACAACTAAATTGTGCCTTCTATTTCTACGAGAAGTTATTAAAGGCGGTGAACGTGTCCTGGATTATGGAACAGGCACAGGAGTATTGGCTATTGCAGCTCTGAAGGTTCCCCATGTGTTTAGTTTTTACCTCTGACAAGTGTCATGATAAGAAGGCAGTGTTACCCTATTTCACACTCATTGTAGGCTTATGAATGCAGATGGGTGCTACTCAATCAACTGGGATAGATATTGACCCTCAAGCCATAACCTCTGCTTCAGAAAACCTGTTGCTGAATGGTTTACATTCGAACCAAATGCCTGTTTACTTGGTACCAACAAATGATCAGCCTTCATGCTTTCCGAATGCCATCGACAAATCAGAAGACCACCACTCAACCAATAACCTTGACTTGAAGTTCTCGAGAGGAACTTATGATGTAGTTGCAGCAAATATCCTTCTAAATCCTTTGCTGGAGCTGGTTGAGGATATAGTTGGTTATGCAAAACCTGGTGGAATAATTGCTGTTTCTGGAATATTGGAGGAGCAGGTAAAGAAAATTGAGTATAATAGTTTTCTTTTAGTTTCATGCCATCTGAAGTTTATTTTCTTTTTTTTTTTGGGTAAGATTATTTATGATATATTTTTTCATCTCATCTAACCCAGGTGCCAAAAATCAAAGAAGTTTACTCAAGGTATTTGGACAGAATATTGGTATCTGAAATGGATGGGTGGGCCTGTCTTCAGGGAATCAGGAGAGAGTAGAGGAATTAATATTTTCATCATGTGTTCAAGAAGGGTTTTGAGTTTTGACCTTACATTTTCATGATTAAGAGAGATTTTGCTCTATAAACAAGAAATTTAACTTCTTGGCACTTTTGACAACTGACAAATTGCATGAATATCACATAACAAAATTTGTTGGACTGCGAAGGGTGTGAAGGGTATGTTCTTTGCAATCGGATTGGATATTGTTTTATTGTTTGAAGGAATACAATCTTCATAGTGATTGCTTGATTAAATGTATTTTTTTAATCTTGTGACTCCCAACTATTGAGACTATACACAGCATTTTTAGGCCCTGAGAAGGCCTGCAATCGTTCATACTACCAGCACAGACATATGTGCTAGCCGCTTTATCTACACAATAGCGTGACCATGAAATGATCACATGTTTTATGCTCGCCATTATCAACTGGGATATTATGTAGGATCAATATTGCCTCTGATTGGATGAAAATGTGGCAAAGTGTTGCAGAGTATCAACACCTTGATTTCCATTTTAAAAGCTTTAGCAATCTATACTAGGTGAACACAGGACACTCAGGTATAACCACAAAAAGACAGAAATTATCCTTTCCAACTAGTACACGAATTGGTAATTGTCATTTTCAATTGTAAAAACTGTTGATGTGTAAATTTATTACATTTGCAGGGGCATCATCACGCCAAACCATCTGTAAATAAGCTCACCGTGCTCTAATAACTCCTTTTATACTGGGAAATTCTGGGATCAACCTTCTCATACAAAATTCTGGGAACAAACCATGTATGAACTTGTCAACTGAATGGTCCTCTACAAGGTCCTTGCCCCAAAAAAACACGCACGCACGCACGCACTTTAGCCTTTAGCTAACAGGTTGTTCAGGTAATCTGAATCCTGTTCAATGTTTCCCAAACAAAGCAACTTCATTACACCATGACCAAAGTTTCAAAACATTTTCCTTGTAAGAATCCCAGTTGATGCAATCTATATTTTGCTGGGAGTCTTGTACCTAAAGAGTTCCTTCAGATCTACACTAGATTTCAGAGCTTGCTGCTTATCACTAAGAAACTTAGAGAACTCCAAGACCTTTTCCTCTTTGCCTTTTTCTAGGGAGCTACTGACAAATGGGGATGATGATGGTGCCAATGCCCAAACTGATGAGAGCACTTCATTTGGTTTGTCCAACTGCTCCAAAATCGCGAGCTTTCCAGTTGCTGCCAAGAAAGAAAGGAAATGCATTCCTTATTTTTATATGTACTTAAAGAGGGCTTTGATATCATCAAGATTGACTAAAGCTGAGAGCAGAAAAATACAAGCAAACTTAATCAACACCTGAATAGTTGAAGACTGCAACCAGTAATTTGCAGGGGATGCTGAAATTCAGATGAGGTATTGTGCTTCCACCACCATGCTTAGCATTACTGGATATGGTAATAAAAAAAATACATCAGAAAATAGACAAGCTCTTCGGAGAAGTGACGAAAATGAATTACATGATGCTATGCTTGCAATATTTTAGCATATCATCAAATGGCACATAGCATAAAAGATAGAAAGTTGATACAGTCGATGAAATGGTAAAATATCCTGATGAACTTCAAAAGTTCTAGTTAATGTCTATAAGGCTTCAAAAAGATTCTATTTTATACCTTGTTACTATCCCAACCATTCGCCCATGTGAATTAACAAGAACGCCGCCACTGGCCCCTGGATGAACTGCTGCTGTTGTCTGCAGCATTACTGGTATGTCCATATTGTCAGCCTCCAGAGCACTGGCCAGACGAGAAAGTTGATTTGCTGGGATTTGGACAACCTTTGATACAACCCCCGAGGATAGAGAAGAGCATAGGCCTACATTCAGATACTCAAACATCAGTTCTATAATAACAAAACTCAACATTTGAAGTGTCACATGCACAATGAAGAAGCATCAAACTGCTCAAGCACTTATTTAAGGTACGGTTCTACGATTTTTTCACCTGATCGGGGTCCAAAAAGGCCATGCCCAACAACATAAACAGACGACCCTGCTGTTGGACAAACAAATTCTGGTCTGATTGTATTTAATTCAACTGGAACCTTTTTCTATTTGAAGCAATGCAACATCAAGTGGACCCTTTGAGATGAAAACCACACTAGCATTGCACCATATCTGTCTCTCTTCATGGTCCAAACGAACAGATATTCTCTTCTCTTTTTGAAACCCAAGTTAAATGATGAAACCTCATGCTTGACAGCATCTTCATATTGTTGTGGCTGCAATGATTTGTTTTCTCCAGCATTGAGATTTTCTCCAGCGAATGAGGCTTGTAAATCTGAAGGTGAAGTTCTTCCAAATCTCCAAGGTTCCAAGAGATGAGCATTTGTCAGAACTAAACCCCTTCTGTTCAGAACTATCCCTGAAGCCCAAGATGCATCACCAACTGTGACAAGAACAACTGCAGATATAGCCTCTCTGAGTGACGGGGGTGATATGCAGTGCTGATTAATTTTGTTGGCCGTAGAAGAGACAAACCTCCCATAGTTATATGCATGCTGTAATTCCTTAGATTTACTATCTGTATTTTTTTCATTAGGTAGTTCTCTTGGGGCCCGTCCAATTTCCTCCAGTGTTTTGCTGTTCCATTCCGTGCATATTGCATCCCATGTAATCACGAGCTGGTAAGTAGATTTTAAGATAGTTAAGTTATATATATTCGATGTGCAAAGGTATGTTGTTGAAACCAGTGGACTCACCTGAACTTCTATATTGCTGCCTTTCTGCCTTAATGGGTTCAACAGCAGCCCCACAAGGCAAGAATTTTTGTCAAACACTGGAGCGCCTTCCATGCCTTTGGTCAATTTAAGAGATTGTCAATAACTAATGTCATACTATACAAGAAAATAAAGACAAAAAGATGTTTACCAGGAAGACAGTGCATGTCAGCCATCAGCAATGAGCTCCTCACCGTGCATGGAGGAAGGCAATTCGCAACAGCACCAACTGATATACTGCTCAAAAAACACATATGTATACACATAAATATGACACTTATTCTGTTTTCTAATAATGGTAGCGCAAGAACATAGTCAACAATAGCATGCCAGGCCTTTTCAGTTTCAGAAACGTCAGTATCTAGTTAATGCCTTCCAGATCACTGGACATACCGAGAACAAACACAACACGACAAATGTATATGCTTTGGAAGACGTGCAAAGGAAAAAGTTAATAAAACTCCAGATAGCAAAAGTTTAGTACTTTCTCCATGAGGCATATGGAACAGTATCAAGTTTTAAAATGCCTGCAGTTTACCATTGCATAAGTCAACATTATGAATGCCCAGACTATGTTCTTGCCATCATCAAATCAAAATGTTCGACAGATTGCATGCGCTAAATTCTGGTGCATACTTAAAGACATGCTGGCATTCTGCTAAAGCAGTAGAATAAAAGTTACCTGTTGAAGAAATGGAAGGGTGACATGAGGCCAAATGGAGATCCTACTACAAGCAAAGGGTCCCCCTCGTTGTTGCAGCACTGAAACATTGATGCGTCTTGCATCCTGTTCACCAACGACCAAAGAGTACTAAGTACCAAAAACTACAGCTTGTAACTTTCAAAGTGCTAAATTTTTAGGAAAGAAAAAATTATGTCGACCTGGGCCTTACATTTGAGTTGGAGGTTGAAATTCCTAGAATAGCAATTCTTGTGGCAGACTTGGCCAACATCAATGGGTCTACTGACTCAACAGATGCATTATTCCTGTTAGACTCGAGGGAAGATCTGGTGTCATTTTCGAACTTAGAAATTCTAACAGTAAGTTTTAATGCAAGACAAAAAAGAGGGACAATAGTTTAATACTTTGATTCGATGAACAAAGAGACCTGTTTCTGATTAGCATCAGCCAATGACCAGCCTACATCCCATGTCGGTCTTCTGATGAACGAATCATCATGTCTCAGTAAGGATAAAGCAGAATCAGCAGCTGTCGGGACATCAACCTAACGAAGAAATCAGGCTGCGGGTCGATCATGTATGCGTAAAGTATCAAGGATGAAGACTAACCAAAGCCTACAAATGTTATCTTACTATAAGACAGAAGCATTTACTTCTGTTAAGTGCAGTGTACAGATGCAGATCAGTAATAACTAAAAGAAAAATATGGTTCACCTAGCTAAGGCCCAAAAAAGAAGGGTACTTGTAATGCGGATGTTTAAACGAATTCCGTCTTTCTTACTGATCTTAGTTTATTCCCAATGAAAAGCCCCAAGCAAGTCTTAAATTCTTAATATAGGTCATTGGTATGGTGACACAGGAGATGACAATGGCAAACCAAGCAACCCTTCTTACCAAAAATGAATTGATAGCAGCTAGTGCAGGTTTAAACAGTTTTAGAACACTGGCAAAAAAACAATTTGGAATCACAAGTTTAATCAAAACCAATAAGGGCTGCTCCAATGCACAGTTGCACAACTCCTTAAACTTGAAAGTAAATGCACATGGTGTGTAAAACTTAAACTTTTAAGTCCAACTGGGCATCATCACTGTTTCCAAACATAGAACATCCCCACAATCTAAATGGACTCAGAAAACAACCACCTTTATCTTGTAACATATCAATGGCTGCTATTTTTTTCATGCATCTGTTAGTAACAATATAACTCACTCCCTGGTTGCTACCTTTTCATGCATCTAGTAGTAATACTATATAATCTGTCTGAAAAAGATTACAGTACTGACCATGGCAAGCAATCGAGCTGGAAGCCACTGTGGAGGTCCATACTTCCCATCTTGAGCATTTCCCAACTCATTCTGCACACATCAGAGCAGGTTCAGGAATTCAGGAAAAATTTCCTGTACTAGTATTTCAAGTTCCTAACGACAGTACAAGTACCCACATTGTGGGTCATGCATTAGCTTATTAGCTACATATAGTTGGGAATTGGGATGTAATTGACACACTTCCAGCAATTATCAATGTGAGTTCGCTTAACTTTCTTCGCAAAGGGGCACTTCACTGATTATTTGTGATTGAATGCCAAGCACGAATTCCACAACGATGCTTATCCTTACCTCAACAAGCACATCAAGACGCACCTCCGGAACCAACCTCGGCTGAAGCTCCTGCAGGTATCCAATTCAAAACAAGCAAGCAAACAAAAGCTTAGCACTAGAAAGAGTGATTACAAGGTGCCGTGACACTGTAACCTACCTACCTCGCCGGAGTTATTGCGCTGCTCCGCGACCAGGAACGGCTCGACGAGGGAAGCAGCAGTGAGCGCGACGTCTCCTGCCGCGTGCCCGTGGACCGCGCAGATATGGTCGAGAAGTGGCGGCGGCTCAGCCAGGGCGCCCCGCGGCAAGAGCAGAGCCGACGCCGAGAGCGTGGTGGACCCTGAACTGCAGCCCAAGTCAGCACGCAGCTTTAGGAAAGCTCGATTTTGCCGAGTAAAACATCGATTTGGGGACGGAGGCGTACTGGTGGAGGTGGAAGGCGTGGCAGCGCATCTTCACGGCCTTGGGGTCCTGGAAGCGGAGCCGCCGGAGAAGGGGAGGAACACGGCGGTTAGCGAGATAATTCGGAGGAGTTGAGATGGTGATGGTGCGAAGTCGGGGACTAACCGGACCGACGATTCGAGCCATGGCGGAGAAGGGGCGCGCTGCCGCGGCGATCTCCTGGGTCTCCATGGCGCGCAGTGAGTGGGGAGGGCCGGAGGGGCGAGAGACCCCGACGAGAGCTGTATAGCAGAGTTCGGTTTGGTTGCTTCTCCTCTCTGATGGAATATAGAAAGGAGTTTTTTTTGAAGTTTTTTCTTTTGCCCTTGTAGACTTTCTCAGTAGAGTTTTTTAAAAAACACATATATTAACCTCAAAAGCTTGACAAACTCTTAAAATCAAACAGATAACCACTACGACATTAAAGTGATTTTAAGATAGTTTTACTTAAAGTTAGATATCATATACTCCCTCTATCTAAAAAAAAAGAATACAATTCTCACATTTTAAAGAGTCAAGTGCTTCAACGTTTGATCAAGATTAACAAAAAAGTATTGACATTTATGATACAAAATAGTTATCATTAAGTAATATAGTTGGATATATAAATGTTAATATTATTTTCAATATAAATTTGGTCAAACTTAAATTTGTTTGACTAGCACAATTCTCACGGTTTTTTTTTTTGAGACGGAGGTGGTAGTAAACTTTTACAATCAAACAAATTAATCACTCAACTGTTCAAAGTGGTTTTTAGTGTGATTTTGATGACGTGGCTGTCACGTCTCAAAACCCTATAAGCTCTTTTTATTCTGGTACTGAGCCAAGTCACCTGAGTTTTTTTTCCTTTTTCTTTTTTGCTACAACAAGCATACCAGACCCACCTTTAAGTCACTCTTTCTCTCCAAACATATTCCTCTATTTATATATTTATCTTTTTACTTCAAATTATAAGTCGTTTGTATACTATTTTTAGTACATTGAATGCAGAAAGTTTCTCCAATCTCTGTTGCATTGACCCTATATTGCTGCCATGAGGGGACTAGGCAGAGGTTGATGAGGGGAGGATACAGTGGTGAAGGAGAGGGCACTTGTTGCTTCGTGGAGTGGGGCAAACATCACATGAGAGTGCTCACCATGGTCAGGACAGGTGCTAGTTAGAGGGAAGGAATGACAGCAATGGTGGGGTGAATTAGCCAAAACTATCTCGACAACCATAGCCACAGGGCATTCGGTTTTGAGAGTTGTTAAGGAGTGGTATGATGCCCGCCTTTCATAAAACCGTCTATGGAAATTACTTTGAACTATTGCAGAGGCTAATTTGTATGATTTTGCAAGCTAAGGGTATATGATGTCAAGTTTTCAAACTCAACGAGATTTCAGACACTGAAAAAGTTCATAGGGCAAGGCAAACATGACAAATACAGACGTCACACAACGAGCATGCATGCTCGAACTTCAAACACAAGTGCACATGAACACTAACATCTTAATTATTATATAAGTGACCTTTTCAATCAAATAAAGTCACCGTACCACAAACTCTTTATTTTTTGGCAATGAGTATGTTTTTTTTTTTTTTTTGGGGAGCAATGAGTATGTTATAGTAAGATCTCTGACCGTGGGAGATTTCGCGGCCTCTCAGCGCATCCGAGGGCAAAACGGCTTCTTCGCTGGCCACGTGTTCTCCATGCTGTGCTGGTAGCCAATCGCGCCGTCCACAGGTGTGCTTTGAGAGCTGGCCGATGATGGCGTGCGTCCGACGCTGAAGGAAGTAAGGAACCGAAGCAGTCGGCGTTATTCCTCGCCTCCTCCGTTTGCCATCTGTGCTGTGGCCACTGGCCACTGCTCCAGCTTAAAACGGCGGTCGCCCTCATTTGCTGCCACTCACCGTCTTCTGGTTCTTCACCTCCTTCCTCTTTGCCTTCCGTGCCGCCACTACTCTTCCGCGGACAGCGTCATGTTAATGCGGTTTATGGCGTTGAGGTGAAGAACACGAAAGAAACCACAAGGCCGTCCGTGCCGCAAGTACATCTCAGCCGTGTACAACCTCACGTCAGGCTGCTGCCCGCTCCCTATCTCTACTCTGCCGTGTATAGAATAACTCTTTCTTTTGCTGTTTGATTTTGTCTTTATTTATCATCCATGTTTTTAGTATTACTATACTAGTACGTTGTTGTCCTGTCTGTTAGGAAGAGACCACCAATTTTCATGAACAATTGATTTCTATTTTACCTTTTTCATTTGATACTCTGCCGATGTATCTTTTGTCTTCCGAAGGAGAAAACGCTAATGTTGCAAGTCATGGAATGTTGTGTGCTACCCCTACCTCTATACATGTCGATTACTCCTGTTCTCCATACCCGATGATGTTGTGGCCTAACTTTAAACATTCCAGGTTAACTTAGCCAAGCATAGTCGTCCAGAGTCCTGGCTGCTTGAATCATACACAAGCCCATAGCATGGCGCGCGCAGTGAAGCGCGCGTTTCTTCCTAGTCTACAACTAAAACAAGGATATTTGGATTTGGGAAAGTTCCACTACAAGAAACTCCATAGAGGTATATATTGGTTGGTGTAATTGTTTTAGTCAGTCTCAAGCATTGCATTGCCACGTGATATTCTCACTACTACAGAAATGGGCTTTAGCCCCCCCTAAACGGCCTTTAGTCCCGGCTGCGGAGCTGGGACTAAGATTTCGGGACTAAATGTCCCACCTTTAGTCCCGGTTCCGCGGCCCGGGAGTAAAGGTCCACCTTTAGTCCCGGTTGGTAACACCAACCGGGACTAAAGGTGCGCCAGGTGCGCCACTGCCGCTTTTAGTCGGTTGGTGTTACCAACCCACTAAAGAGTTTTTTTTTTTTTTTTTTTTTTTTTTGGTTTTTCATTTCTGGTTTACAATTATATTATTATTATTTTCGAATGCGTATTGTCCGCTGTTTGTTTACGTAGACGCCAAGCACCTATAATTTATATAATTTAGAGCATTACATATAAATATACTATATAACACTATTTATATATTATACATGTCTATAGGTCTATAATATAATATTTACACATATCCATCACGGATAAAGTATTTACAACTTAATTGTGCTCCGCCACTCAAGCATCGTACAAATGATCATCTTGGTTTTATTTCATTGACTCGTCGGGGTTGAAGTAATACTCGCGGCGGGATTCGGGACCTGGTCGTTAAGAAATCCCGCAATTGTCTCCCCGAATTCCTTTTTAGACGGACTTCATCCAACACCTTCGCCTCAACCACGCCTCCTTTAGTAGACATTAAAGAAAAAAAGTTATATGTATGAATAAGATTTATTAAATAGCAACAAATAAATGAAATGAATTTATTATATATACATGTTACATACTTTTTGCGTGCTCAAGATTTATTCTTTTTTCATAGACCGTCAGAAATTCGCAGACATAGTAGCCACACAAATTTTTGCCCGATGGCTGCCGTAGAATCCACTGAAGTAGGATAGGTTTTGAAAGTGGCGCTTTCAAATCTGGACGGTGTTGCTGCACGAACCCAGCCCAAACCCTAGCAATAAAACGATCATTATTAATTATCTATTACCGAGTTAAAGAGCTCAAATTAATATTTAGAGATCGAAGTTACCCTTGAATAATATCTATCATTTCTTGGTAATCTTCCTGTGGTTTTCTCAACGAGTCATAGATTAGCAAATGAGATTGCCAGAGATCAATCACAATTAGTATCCAATGAAAGCTGCATTTGTGTGTAGGCAAAATAATTATATATCTTCATACTAATCTGAATAATGGGTTTAATAGAATGTACACACGATAACGATACTTACTTAAAGTTATAGGAAAAGAGTATATATCTTTTATCCTTTTGATTGATCAAGTACCTCCGTAGATTTCTCTCCGTTTGACGTCTCCATAAGACATACAGAGTCTTGGGGTCTTTGAATACAACATAAGGATCTACAAATCCAATCTCCTTATCATTTCTAGCTCGGAGGTCCCTCATCATGTTTCTGCATATGTATAGCCAGTTTATGTAATTAGTTATACATATACATGATAATTTACTGATGATATTATTAAAAGAAAGAATCATTTACGTACGTACGAAGCCGTGATTAGAGCTTTGTCCGTAGCGTCCATGTGGCATAGCTGGTGTAGCTCATTAAATTGAACATAAATAACATCATCACCACGGAAGTAATGATGGTTTCTAATTCGGACGCAAATATAGTCATCTCGCTCTTTCGCCACCACACGCCGCTAGGTACCACCGGGTTGAGCAAGTACATTTGCGTGCCAAGTTTGCCGAGAGCCGCAGGGTTGAATAGACTCTTGTCATATTCATATGTCTTCTGCCAATGATCAATTTCAGAGCACTTTCAATTCGCCCCACTATCATTTGGGATAAGCTAAGACCGGTTTTCAAAAAGGTTTTAAGATCCTCATAGTTCAAATCGAGCTATCTGCTTTGGTTTAGCACGTCGATGTTTGAACCATATTCATTCCCAATGACTAGCGGGGGCACTGATTGCTTTGATTGCTCCCCGAGCTGTGCTACACCCTTGCGTGCTCTTTTCTCTTTCTTCTTCTCTTCTTCTAGGGATTTGGTTAGAGTGCGATCATAGTCAGATAAAGATAATGATTCTTTCTGAGCTTCACGTCTCTTTTTTTGTTGAGCCTCAACCCTTTGCCGTAGATGTTCTGGCTTTAGTAAGAGGTAGGGCTTCTCAGGGTTTCGCTTGGATTCTCTTTCATCCTTAAGTCTCTTGAAGAAACCGTCCCACATCCGACTTTACCGAAGCATCTATTTCTCGCAGCTAGTCTTCTCATAGGACAGCTTCTTAGGAATGACGGGTTGTTTCTTTTCGTAGGCTTTCTTTTTTGGCGGGGGGCGGCCGACACATTTGATCGTGTGGACGGCCTCTTCTTCAATGGTGGGTCCACCGGTTTTGGTGCTGGAGTCGCGTGTGGAGGCGATGGGGCGGCCGGTGGGGGTGTTGGAGCCCGACGTGGAGGCGAAGGGGCAGCCGGTGTCGGTGTTGGAGCCCGAGGAGACGGCGTTGGAGCCCGAGGTCGCGGGGTTGGAGCCCGAGGTGGTGGTGTTGGAGCCCGAGGTGGCGGTGTTGGAGCCCGAGGTGGTGGCGTTGGAGCCTGAGGAGGCGGCGTTGCAGCCCGAGGCGATGCAGCCGTGTCTTGCACTGCCTCGTCATCACCCGTAGCACTATGATATGTTGGTGACCACCTGTGAAACCAAAGAGGTATATGAGTAAACCGCTAACTAAGAGAATGCAAAATAAAGTTAGTGAATAAATGTATCGTCAAGTTTCATCCGCACCTAGGGTTAGGTTCATGACGAGGAGGTGGTGGTAGACTACTAGGTGATGCCCCAGGAATAATGATGTAGCGCTTGCGCCAACAAATTAAAGCCTTCTCTGCTTGTTCTAGAGTCTTCTCTCCATCACCTCCTATCTCAAGCTGCACATTTTCGAAGCCTTTGACAACTTTATCCACCGAGACACTAGCATATCCAGCTGGAACTATCGCCCCATGGATTCTTGGTGTCTTCGTAGGGTCGATAGGAGTTACAACACCGACAGCAACCATGACTGTGGCAGCCCCCTGTGGAATGTGCAGCTCACATGTTGTCGAGGTTCGATGGCGTCATCCACCGGAAAGCGCAGCCCCACGTCGTCTTGAATACTTGGCACCTCCGTGGAAGCGCAACTGCTTTTCAACTAACCGGGGCTAATATTGACTACAGGCTCGATGCGGTTTGCCTTTGTATAGAACTTCTTCGCTTCTGCACTTGCCTTTTGATTTCCTCGTTCATTCTCTCTTCAAATGCTTTCTCTCGTTTGTATATCGCTTCACGAGCCGCTTCACGTGACTCCATCACCATTGCCTCCAACCAACGCAATCGCTCTCCTCCTCCTCTTCCTTCTTTCTTTGGCGGCTTCTATAAGTGGGTCTATCTTTAGGGAAGCCATGCTCCCACGATATCTCCCCATAGCCTCTTGTTCGCCCATCGTGTTCAGCCAGTCTCCGGGCGTATGTCGGCTCATCCTTCTCTCTATTTGGCTGCCGTGCCACTTTCAACTAATCCTCGGGTATAGGCCATTCTCTGTCCCACTCTCTACAGCTTCTCGCCGTACACTACCTTTTTCGGTCTCTAGGTCCGGGGTTCCCCATGACCGAAGAACCAATACTTGGCGCGCTCCAAAGCCGGTCACGGTGATTCCGGTTCCATCCCCTTGTCAACAATCTCCTGTTCCGACACGCCACTTGGGAATAGCAGTCCGGTAGCCACCTGAACCCAAGTGATGGTGGTATTGCTTGTGTCTAGCATTTTCTTGATTACGGATCATCCGTGCCTGACCCTCATCTGAGTTCTTAAACTGTACGAACTCATCCCAAAAAGGCCTCAACTTGACGTAGGCCTTGTTGGTGAAATCCGTGTCCTGGTTATGTGCAACAAAAGTCTTGTGGAGTTTTTTCTTCCAAGCCTGAAATTGTTTGGCCATCTTCTGCATAGCCCATTTGAACCTTCTCCTTCAAAGCTTCATCCTGTGTATCGAGCGTGAAATGTTGAAGGATATCTAGCCATAGCAATTCCTTGTCACGATCTGAGACATAACTAATAGTAGGGTCATCTTTCCGTTGCCTCCATTCTCGAGCACCGATCGGGAGCCTGTCCCCTTACTAGGTATCCACAAAGGCGCAACAAATTTCTTTGAATGTTCCCCAAGTACTTGGCCTGTACCCTCGTCGAATTCCGACAGAATGTACCGACCCTCCAACGGCTTCTTCGGGCCTCGCACTTTTCTACTACTCCCAAGGTTGTCGCCGATCCGTAGGGCTACATAAAAAAGTATAAATATATTAATACAAAAGTCATTCTTTTTAATTTCATGTATATACATATAGACTAGATTGTAGATAGACCTCATCGAGGATTGTCTTCCACAAGTTCTTCATAATCGGGTAATCTTGACTTCCATCATCTATTTGTTCATTATCATCACCTTGGACTTGGAGATTTTGATTGCCGCCGCGTTGATTAGGTCCGTCATTGCCTCATCCATGTTATCATTCGGATCGGCCATTTCTGTAAAAGTTGTTAATTAAAAGATGTTAGAATTCAATTTATCATGTAGCGCCACAAGAAAAAAAAAAATATACATGAGAAACCTTAGATATTACATGAGAAAGTTAATAAAGTTAAATAAAAGTACCATTAATAAAGTTACTTGACATAAAGTTACATAATAAAGTCATATGACATTACTATTATTAATAAAGTTACTTGCCAATCTATTAAAATATTACAATATTACAAAACTTTAGATATTACATGAGGAAGTTAATAAAATTAAATAAAAGTACCATTAATAAAGTTACTTCACATAAAGTTACATAATAAAGTCACATGACATGAGAAAGTTAATAAAGTTAAATAAAAAGTACCATTAATAAAGTTACTTCACATAAAGTTACATAATAAAGTCACATGACATGAGAAAGTTAATAAAGTTAAATAAAAGTACCATTAATAAAGTTACTTGACATAAAGTTACATAATAAAGTCACGTGACATTACTATTATTAATGAAGTTACTTACCATTCTATTAAAATATTACAATATTACAAAACCTTAGATATTACATTATAAGTTACCATAAATAAAGTTAATTATATTATAAGTTATACTAATAATGTGGTGACAAGTTACTAAATATAATTACATTATAAGATACCATGAATAAAGTTAATTATATAATAAGTTATACTAATAATGTGGTGTCAAGTTACTAAACATAATTACATTATAAGTTACCATTAATAAAGTTAATTATATTATAAGTTACACTTGTAATCTGGTGTCAAGTTACTAAACATAATTATATTATAAGTTACCATTAATAAAGTTAATTATATTATAAGTTACACTTGTAATCCGGTGTCAAGTTACTAAACATAATTACATTATAAGTTACCATTAATAAAATTAATCGCTAGGTCGTATTGGGTCGCCGCTAGGTCGGGTGCCTACGTTAATCGCTAGGTCGTATTGGGCCGCCGCTAGGCCGCCGCTAGGTCGTATCTTCGTTCGGAGTTGGTCGTGCCTTAGTTCGTCCGGTCGTCGCTAGGCCGTCGCTAGGGGCGTATCTTCGTTCGTCCGGTCGTTAGGACGTCGTTAGGGTTTCGAATAAAACGAATTATGATATACATCGCTCGTCGCGTGTGCGTGCTCTCTTTCTCTCTCAAATTGTGCTTGTAGATGCTCTCGGCTCGATGGCCGGCCACAACACACATACATGCATCGTCCCGGCTCGATGGCTGCCGCGCACAACACAAACGAGATCGACTCGATGGCCGACGCAACACACATACACGCATGATCCGCGGCTCGATGGCCGTCCAACAGAGACGCACAACCGCTGCTGCCCTCGATGGCCGACGCAACACATACAACACATGCATACAGGCTGCTAGCTCGGGCGGCGCTCACCCTTGGACGGCGTTCAGACGGCGGCTCACGCCCCTTCGACGGGCGTGCGACGGCAGGCGCTGGGCCTTCTGGCCGGAGGAGGAGGAGGCGGCCGGCGCTGCACGCAGGCTGCGCGGGCCTCCGGCCGGAAGAGAGGCGGCGCCGCGGGGCGGGAGGCGGTTGGGTCGGGCGAGGACGAGGAGCGGAGGCGGAGGACGAGGAGCGGAGGCGGTTGGCCGGGCGGCGGAGGCGGACGCTCGGGGAGGCAAAGTGGGCGGGACGGCTCGGGAGGCTCAGGGAGGCGCCCTGACGAGGAGGAGGCGGAAGCGTTGGCCGGACAAGGAGGCAGCGGCGCGACGACGGCTCGGGGAGGAGGGGTGGCGAGAAGGAGGGAGCGGCGGTGAAGGCGATCCTCGGCTCGGGACGAGGGGTGGCGGCGGCGGCTCCTCCGGAGGACGGCGCGGGCGGCCAGCGCCGAGAAGAAGGAGGCAGCGGCGGCGCCCCGGCTCGGGACGAGGGGCGCATTTACGGCGAAGAGCGGCGGCGGCTAGGCAACGTGAGATCTGGAGGAGGAAGACGACCTGTTGGGCTTAAATACCCAGAGGCACCTTTAGTCCCGGTGCCTATCACCAACCGGGACTAAAGACCCTTTAGTCCCGGTTGGTAATACGCACGGGACTAAAGGTCCAACCTTTAGTCCCTGCGTACCCAACCGGGACTAAAGGGTGCCTTTAGTCCCTATTGGGATTGTGGCCCGGGACTAAAGGTTTATTTGGCCCCCCGCAGTTTATATTACAGTTTCTTATTTACTTATGCTAACAATAATTAGATTAATTTTATTAATTGCATAGTAAATAAAAGAATAGATATTAATTTGTTAAAAAATAACAGTTCCATTTCTTTTTGTCTAATTGCTTTAATAATAAATTTTGGAATATAAAATCTTTCCATCCTTTACGATAGCAAACTTAAATATAAAAAATAATTAGTATTTTGTTAATGTAAAAATGTATTACTTAATTTAAATATCTTAAAGTAGGTGTTTTTGATAGAAAATTTGTTTGTGCATTATTTAAACGTAAATTTTGTTCATTTATCATTATTTATCTCTAAAATCGAGATATACGTGATATTCACCATTACATCGTATTATTTTTTAAAGATTTTTTCTTTTCTTATTTTTTATGCTTATAATAATTAGATTAATTTTGTTAATTGCATAGTACATAAAATATTAGGTATTAATTTATTAAAAAATAACAGTTCCATTTCTTTTTGTCTAATTGCTTTCATAATAAATTTGACAACATAAAATCTTTCCATCCCTTATAATAAGAAACTTAAATATAAAATCTTTCCATCCCACATGTCATATCAATATTTAAAATGATATAAAATAAGAACAACTAATTTAAACATCTTATGTTACAATTGTCATATACACATACTCTAATACACTCTATTTATTAGGCGGGCATAGTAGTAATCTTCTTTTTGACGTATGTGTTGATGGTCCTTAATGCCTATTTTATACCATCAATTATTGCATGAATTAACATAAAAAAGAATCATAAAGCATAGTTGTAGAGTTTGATTCTAACGAGTTCCACGAGTTGTGTTGTTCTCGATCGTTTTGTAGGTATATCCAATTTTACACAGAATAGAAGTATCTCAAATGATGAATTGGACTGCACCATTGTGACGGGGCTCGTCGAGACGATCGAAAACAGAGACATATCATTTGCTATATTTGGAGTCCGGAGTGAAAAGATATTAATTTTACAAATAAAGGAGAATTATCACTAATGGGCCCGACGCCCATGCAAGCCCATGACGTGAGAAGAGGCTCATATGGCATGATAGAGGCCCAAGAGAGGTGCCCCAAGCTGCTCCCTTGAGTGGGCTCACATGAGGGATAATTGGAAGGCCCAAGTTAAATGTATAAAGGCCCAACAGAGCAAAACGGTGGAAGAATTAGTCCCACATCGCTGCTCGAAGAGGTTGGAGGCTTTTCTAGGATATAAATAAAGAGGTAGACCCTCCTAGTTTAGTGCACCATATTATGGAGATGTAGAGGCGTCCCTCGAAAGGATAGACTCTCATCTCCAAAGCTCTTGTAAAGTAGAAAATAGGGAGAGAGGAGAGGAGCCAGTAGAAGAGGAGCCGGCTTGACGGATCTTCCTCAACTTTGTACCTCTACGGAGACGAATCTTCTTCAAGTTCTTCAGTTGGTAACTCTAAGTTTTCTATTTATTTAAGTTTTGTTCTTACTTTACTTTGTTTATGGGATCTTAGCTCGTATTGAGTGCTCTAGTTATTGCGCGTAGTTAGAGTAGTATTCGATAGCGTAGACGTGGTGTCTAGGCTAGAGTTTACCTGAGGTTACGCCTAATTCTTACGGTTAGTTGTGGTAGCCTTCAGAGGTGACAGCTTTGTTGGTCTTCGTATTCCACCACGTCGGAGTTAGTGTTTCGTAGAGCTTTTGGCAGCCTTCCCCAGCTACTTTCTTCCCAGTCTTATTCGAGAGTTAGAAAGATACTGTTGCTCCAAAGTAGACAAGTATCGTGAGTTTGATTCTTAGTTATCTGGATCACCTTAGATAGCCCCTCTCTACCCACCAAAAATATTTATCTTTTCTGTCATATTTATCTTTTCTATCCTTGGACGTTCTTGATTCGTTACTAGATCACTTTGCGTTCCTCGTGGAAATTCGATACCTTGGAATACTCTTAGGTGAAAGTTACAGCGGTATCCGTACGCTTGCGGATTTATCTCTTGATTATTCTGTGTGCGTTAAATATACCAACAAGCTTTCTGGCGTCGTTGCCAGGGAACGGTAGCTGTTCTGGGATCGAGCCAAGTTCGTCCGTGTATCTTTTATTTTCCCTTTTATCACCACCTTTACCCTTACCATATGGATTCCACGCCAATCTTTCAATTTTCGGCTCCAAAGGGCGAGTTGTTGGAGCCTCCACCATCATCACATCCTATACTCACTGATGGCTATGAGCTTCGCCCTGCTTTCATAGCCATGGTCCGGGAGCAATCCTTCTCTAGATTAGAAGACGAAAATCCATATACCCATCTTAGAGAATTTGAGCAATTGTGTTCTTGCTTGAATATTGCTGGCATGACACAAGAGACCATTAAATAGAAATTATTTCCGTTCTCCCTTTTAGGAAGAGCGAAACAAAGGGGTATGCTCATATCAGGAGGAGTAAAAGGAAATTGGGAGGAACTTCGAGACAAATTCTGTCTTGCTTTCTTCCCTTTTCCTCGGATCGCCGCTCTTCGAGTAGAAGTTCTTACCTTTAAACAAAAGGAGAAGGAGACATTAGGAGCAGCTTGGGCTAGGTTTTTAAATCTTATCAATACCGGTCCAACCCTTTACTTGCCTGACCACGTGCTTCTTTACCACTTCCATCTTGGTCTTAACAAGGAAGCTGCTCTACATCTTGACTTATCTTCTGGAGGTTCATTCTCCCACAACACCATGAGTGAGGGGAAAGCCATACTAGAGAAAATTCTTGAAGACACCCCTTACACTGGCATCTTTGATGAATTTCCTGAAGAAGAAGTCAAGCCAAGCCCTGACCAACAAGAGGAGATAGATACAACCGAATCTAAAATTCCTTTAAATCCTATAGATGATTTGGTTGTTAAAGAATCTCTAATAGAGGAAACGCAACACATTTTAGAAGATGATGAACCTCATCCTTCCATGTTCCCTTTTGAAATCGAGGATGATCTTTTTGAAGATTTTGGCAATGCCTCGAATTTACCAGTTCAAGTGAAGCCTCTGACACACTCTGTGTCATATGAGGACGATGATGGCCCAAATAATGATTCTCTCCTTATGGAACATATTAAAGGACTATCAGCCATCATGAGTCATGAGTGGTTGGCAGAAATGGAGTTATCCACTGAGGGTAGCCCGAATCAATGCTCCCTCAGATGTCATCACTTGCTTTATTAAGGGAACCACTATAGAGGCTTACTATAGTCCAACCGTTGGGATGAATATCATTTCAAAGGCTTTAGCCGAACAACTTTTCCCCAACGAGTTCTTGACTCCATCTCATAAGCTTTTACGAATTCCTCCTAGAGTTACTCTTGAAAGTTATGGGGTCATAAGGTCTATTCCATTGCGAATACGAAGTTCTCGAGTATCGGTTAGATTTTCATATCTTTGACATCTCGGGGCGCATCCATCTTGATTGGTGTACCTTTTGGGACACTCTTTCAAGAAAGACAAAAACAGGGTCTCTTAGATATAAAACTAGGAAGTTCTCCTATCACCATCTCTCTTGCACGCTCAAATAATGCAATAGTAGAACCCAAGCCTGAACCAGACCCTATTGAGGAAGTCTTAATAGTATCTTTAGAAGATATGGCCCAACCAACTCTCGATGATGAACACTTTATTCAAGAAGAGGAAGAGTTGGTAGAGCCTATAAAGATAGAGGAAATAGAAGAACCATCACAACCCTCTATTGAGCTAAAACCCCTTCCTTCCGGCTTAAAATATGTCTTTCTCAATAATAACCGAGAAACACCTGTCATCATAAGTGACAAGCTTTCCCAAGATAAAACTTATCAACTTGTCACTGTCCTAGAAAGACATAAATCAGCTATAGGCTACTCACTCCAAGACCTCAAGGGAATTAGCCCCATTCTCTGCACTCATCGTATTCCCACTGATCCTGATTCTTCACCATCAAGAGAACCCCAAAGGAGACTTAACAACGCGATGCGAGAAGTTGTTAAGAAAGAGGTTCTTAAGCTCTTACACGCTGGGGTTATTTATCCCGTACCTCATAGTGAGTGGGTTAGCCCTGTCCAAGTTGTGCCAAAGAAAGGAGGAATGACGGTCGTTAGGAATGAGAAGAATGAGCTCATCCCTCAACGTACTGTCACTGGGTGGCGTATGTGCATTGACTACCGGAAACTTAATAAAGCTACAAAGAAAGATCACTTCCCGTTACCCTTCATTGATGAAATGTTGGAACGGCTTGCAAATCACTCTTTCTTTTGTTTTCTTGACGGGTATTCCGGATATCACCAAATCCCAATCCACCCAGATGACCAAAGTAAGACTACTTTCACATGCCCATATGGAACTTATGCATATAGACGAATGTCGTTCGGGCTGTGTAATGCTCCAGCTTCTTTTCAACGGTGCATGATGTCTATTTTCTCCGATATGATCGAGAAAATCATGGAGGTATTCATGGATGACTTTACTGTCTATGGTAAAACCTTTGATGAATGTTTAGAGAATTTAGACATAGTCTTACAACGGTGTGAAGAAAAGCACTTAGTCCTAAATTGGGGAAAATGCCATTTTATGGTGCGAGAAGGAATAGTGCTAGGACACAAGGTGTCCGAACGTGGGATAGAAGTGGATAAAGCAAAGATTGAAGTTATTGAACAACTTCCACCTCCCACACATGTAAAAGGCATTCGTAGCTTTCTAGGCCACGCAGGGTTCTATAGGCGTTTCATTAAAAACTTTTCTCAAATTGCTAGACCCCTAACTAGCCTCCTAGCCAAAGATGTACCTTTTATTTTTAACACTGAGTGCCTTGAAGCTTTTGAAATTCTCAAGAGAGCACTCATCTCAGCTCCAATTATTCAACCACCTGACTGGAGTCTACCCTTTGAGATCATGTGTGATGCTAGTGACTTTGCAGTTGGTGCTGTTTTAGGACAAACCAAAGATAAGAAACATTACGCTATATCCTATGCTAGCAAAACTTTATCTGGGCCACAGCTTAATTATGCTACCACTGAAAAAGAGATGTTGGCAGTGGTCTTTGCAATAGACAAGTTTAGATCGTACTTAGTGGGAGCAAAAGTAATAATATACACAGACCATGCAGCACTTAAATATCTCCTCACTAAGAAAGATGCTAAGCCTCAATTAATCCGATGGATTCTTCTGCTCCAAGAATTTGACATAGAAATAAGGGATAAAAAAAGGAGTAGAAAATTCAAGAGTCGACCACTTATCTAGACTCCAATATAAAGACACATATGAGCTACCTATTAATGACTATCTAAGGGATGACACGCTCCTCCTCGCGGTAACGGACTCCGATCCTTGGTACGCAAATATTGTCAACTATATGGTTGCAGGTTATATTCCACCGAAGGAGACAAGAGGAAGCTCCAAAGTATGAGAGTCGCACCCCATTTATGGGACGATCCATGTCTTTACAGGATCTGTGGCCGATGGATTGCTACGGAGGTGTGTCCCGACAATTGAAGGCATGAAGATCATTGAGAGATGTCATTCATCACCCTATGGAGGACATTATGGAGCATTTCGTACACATGCTAAGATTTGGCAAAAGCGGATTCTTCTCGCCAACGATGTATCAAGATACAAAAGAGTTTGTCGAAGATGTCTCGATGCCGAAACATGGAAACATTAATACTCGGGATGCTATGCCACTCACGAACAACCTCCAAGTAGAATTATTTGATGTATGGGGAATTGACTTTATGGGACCGCTCCCAAAGTCAGGAGATGTAGAATATATCTTGATAGCAGTTGACTACGTGTCCAAATGGGTAGAAGCATTACCATGTCGAGCTGCCGACTCCAAGCATTCCAAGAAGATGTTCAATGAAGTAATATTTCCACGTTTTGGAATGCCTAGATTGGTCATAAGTGATGGAGGACCCCATTTCATTGATAAAAGATTCCGACAGTTCTTAGCAGAAAATGGAGTCAAACACAACATTGCAACTCCATACCACCCTCAAACAAGCGGTCAAGCTGAAACATCAAATAAGCAAATCAAAAACATTCTGCAAAAGACCGGACGAAATGGGCAAGAAATGGAAGTACAAGCTTTCTGATGCACTGTGGGCTTATCGAACTGCATACAAGACACCCATAGGCATGACACCTTATCAGCTAGTATATGGTAAAACATGCCACTTGCCTGTTGAATTAGAATTCAAAGCTTACTGGACAATGAAGAAATGGAATATGGATATCCATCTTGCTGGCAAGAATCGTCAAATGCAAATATCTGAGCTTGAAGAATGGAGAGAGAAGGCATATCATAATTCTAAGATTTACAAAGAAAGAACAAAAAGATGGCATGATAAGAGAATCAAGCACAAGGAGTTCAAACCTGGGGACAAGGTCTTGCTGTTCAATTCAAGGGTAAAGCTCTTTGGTCATGGAAAACTTCGAAGCAAATGGGAAGGACCATTCAAGGTAGTTGAAACCTCATCACATGGAGCCATTACAATTCAAGATAACTCAGGTAACATCTTCAAGGTAAATGGCCAACGTTTAAAAATATTTCTTGAAACTAAAAACTTAGAAGAAATAGACCTGATTGAATTTCTACAATTTAATGATCCTATCTAAAAAGGAATCCAATCACCAAGACTCTGGACAACTGAAACTTATATGCCTAACACTTAATTTGTTCCACGAGTTTTGTGTCTATTTGAGTTGTCCAGGATTTAGAAGTTTAAGAAGAGGTCATAAGAGGGAACAAGGACTAAGCAAACATCTAGCTTGGGGGAGGGCATCCCCTAGTTATCAGGTAAGTATACCTACGCGATTATCGAGTCTATCTTATAGTCATAAAATACTAAAAAAAATGTGGGCACATGAAGGTCCACGTCTGTCAAGTCTTTTTTGTGAGTTATTAATTAAAAATAAATGAATGATCATTAAAATCAATTAAAGATACTCTAGTTATTTATTAAGGTGTGATCATAGAGTGTTTATCATTCGGTTTAGTTTGTTAAGAGTCAAATAAAAACTGAAGAACAATATGATTTTGTCTTGGAAATGATGAATAGTTGCTCTATTGTAATTTCTTTCCAGTACCTACTTTCAAGCATGAGTTCTCTTAATTAATAATAATAAATGCATGGGTAGCAAATGCTTGATCTAAGGTCTAAGTAATTGGTGGGTGTGATATGATGATCTGAACTACTGTTATCTTGTTCTAAACAACACTAGAGATCCGAGATTTTTACCAATATTAATATGACTAATAATTGCATTGAGTTAAATTAAACTTTGTTGACCCTACGCGAAGTTATCATGCTATTGAATTGAGATCACTTACACATTCCATTCATTTTCCGTATAAATGCTCATAATTATCTGTTGCTATCCTCTCAAAAGTTTGTTGGAAGACATGTGGCTATGCAAAAGTATCCGAGGAAATAAAAAGGGACAAGTGTCCGAAACCTCAAAAAGATAGATCCCGAGGAAATAAAAAGGGACAAGTGTCCGGATCCTCGAAAAATGAATATTAGAAAAAAATAGGCACGTGCCCGATAGTAGAATTAGCCTCATAGCCATGTGTCTCTAATAAAAGCGTAAGAGAGTGATAAATTAAAAAAAATCGACTCCATTTTTCATACACATGCACTTCTCAATTCAATGGTATGATTGACTTTCTCTATGGATCCTTTGTTTAATTTGACAATAATATGTTTTTACGCTTTTAAAAAAAAAAAAAAAAAATTATTATGAAAATTCGGATTTAAAGGTGAAGTGAAAGAACGAGAGACATAGTACTTGATTTGATCGTTCTATCTGTTACTCAAGATCCAAGATAAGAGCAATAAGCCCCATGATGAATAATATGATATATTTGTTCTAAATTTTAAGGAGAATTTTTGTTTGAAGGTATGTGTATTTGTTGGAAGTGAAAATATAGCAAAGAACCGATCCATTGTTGAGTTTGGCTTTGCTAAAGGACTAGCAAAGGTTAAGCTTGGGGAACTTGTTGATGGTCCTTAATGCCTATTTTATACCGTCAATTATTGCATGAATTAACATGAAAAGAATCATAAAGCATAGTTGTAGAGTTTGATTCTAACGAGTTCCACGAGTTGTGTTGTTCTCGATCGTTTTGTAGGTATATCCAATTTTACACAGAATAGAAGTATCTCAAATGATGAATTGGACTGCACCATTGTGACGGGCTCGTCGAGACGATCGAAACAGACATATCATTTGCTATATTTGGAGTCCGGAGTGAAAAGATATTAATTTTACAAATAAAGGAGAATTATCACTAATGGGCCCGACGCCCATGCAAGCCCATGACGTGAGAAGAGGCTCATATGGCATGATAGAGGCCCAAGAGAGGTGCCCCAAGCTGCTCCCTTGAGTGGGCTCACATGAGGGATAATTGGAAGGCCCAAGTTAAATGTATAAAGGCCCAACAGAGCAAACGGTGGAAGAATTAGTCCCACATCGCCTGTTCAGAAGAGGTTGGAGGCTTTTCTAGGATATAAATAAAGAGGTAGACCCTCCTAGTTTAGTGCACCATATTATGGAGATGTAGAGGCGTCCCTCGAAAGGATAGACTCTCATCTCCAAAGCTCTTGTAAAGTAGAAAATAGGGAGAGAGGAGAGGAGCCAGTAGAAGAGGAGCCGGCTTGACGGATCTTCCTCAACTTTGTACCTCTACGGAGACGAATCTTCTTCAAGTTCTTCAGTTGGTAACTCTAAGTTTTCTATTTATTTAAGTTTTGTTCTTACTTTACTTTGTTTATGGGATCTTAGCTCGTATTGAGTGCTCTAGTTATTGCGCGTAGTTAGAGTAGTATTCGATAGCGTAGACGTGGTGTCTAGGCTAGAGTTTACCTGAGGTTACGCCTAATTCTTACGGTTAGTTGTGGTAGCCTTCAGAGGTGACAGCTTTGTTGGTCTTCATATTCCACCACGTCGGAGTTAGTGTTTCGTAGAGCTTTTGGCAGCCTTCCCCAGCTACTTTCTTCCCAGTCTTATTCGAGAGTTGGAAAGGTACTGTTACTCCAAAGTAGACAAGTATCGTGAGTTTGATTCTTAGTTATCTAGATCACCTTAGATAGCCCCTCTCTACCCACCAAAAATATTTATCTTTTCTGTCATATTTATCTTTTCTATTCTTGGACGGTCTTGATTCGTTACTAGATCACTTCGCGTTCCTCGTGGAAATTCGATACCTTAGAATACTCTTAGGTGAAAGCTACAGCGGTATCCGTGCGCTTGCGGATTTATCTCTTGATTATTCTGTGTGCGTTAAATATACCAACAGTATGTTCCTTGGTCATGATCTTGACGTAACCATGGAGTGTCCTCAGCATTTATCATGATGCTCGGATCTTTGGTCACATTGAAAGGCGTGATTCGGTCATCCCTTTCATAATCTTCTGAAATATCTGACTTGTCCTCAACTCCCACAATGTTTCTTTTCCCTGAGAGAACTATATGGCGTTTTGGCTCATTCGTTGATTTATTGTCATTTTTCCCTCTCTTTTGTTTTGTAGACATGTCTTTCACATAGAACACCTGATTCACATCAGCAGCAAGGACGAATGGTTCACCTTTGTAATCAACATTGTTGAGGTCCACTTTGTTGTCATTCTATAGTCTTTGTCAATCTGTTACCCCGCCTCCTCATTATTCTTGACCCATTGGCACCGGAACAAAGGGACTTTAAAATTAGGTGCGTAGTCTAGTTCCCAAATCTCCTCTATGCGGCCATAATATGTTTGTTTGTTTCTATTCGGTCGGTGGCGCCTACGCCAACCCCACTGTTTTTGGTTCGTGCTTTTTTATCTTGGCCTAGGGTGTAAAATGTATTTTTATTTATCTCGCACCCTTTGAACGTGAGGATGTGCCATGATGGTTGCCTAGCCAACAAATACGCTTGCTCATCAATCTGGTCATTACCCCGACATTCTTTTCGTAACCGGGCCACCGAAAGTGTCCATGTCTTGACGCATATGCCAAGCTTCATTCTTCTCTGGGAACTGGGATCGTAGAAAGTCCTTGTGTTTCGTGACATACGGCTCCACCACGGATGAGTTTTGAAGAACTGTGTAGTGTGCTTTATTGAAATAATCGTCCCCCGTACCGATGTATGTTTTTTTCCTATCGTTCCCTTTCCGCTCGGTCTCCCTCGTGTCGCGATTCAGGGAACACCAATTGGGTCAAGTTCAGGAAATGAATTCAACACGAACTCAATGACCTCCTCCGTCCCCATAGCCCTCTGCGATGCTTCCTTCTGGCCGAGCACGCTGGTGAACATATTTCTCCAGGACTCCCATAAACCTCTCGAAGGGAAACATATTATGCAGGAACACAGGACCAAGAATATTGATCTCCTTGACCAGATGAACTAGGAGGTGTGTCATGATATCAAAGAAGAATGGAGGGAACACTAACTCAAAGCTGACAAGACATTGAACCACATCATTCTATAGAGCAGCAAGTTCCAGTGGATTGATTGCCTTCTGAGAAATTGCATTGAGGAATGCACATAGCTTAACGGTGGCCAGACGTACATGTGGAGGTAGAATTCCTCTTAATGCAACTGGAAGCAATTGCGTCATAAGCACATGGCAGTCATGCGACTTTAAGTTCAGAAATTTCTTCTCGGACACATTTATTGTACCTTTTATATTAGAGGAGAATCCAGATGGGACCTTCATGCTGCTTAAGCATTCAAATATGATTTCTTTCTCTTCATTGCTAAGAGTGTAGCTAGTAGGTCTTAAATATTGGCGTCCATCATCTGTCTTCTCTGGATGCAGGTTGTCTCGCTCTTCTATGCGCTGCAAGTCTTGTCGTGCTTCAAGTGAGTCCTTAGCCTTCCCATACACACCCATAAATCCTAGAAGGTTCACACAAAGATTCTTTGTCAGGTGCATGACGTCGATCGCATTCCGGACCTCTAGGACTTGCCAATAGGGTAGCTCCCAAAATATTGACTTCTTCCACATGGGTGCATGACCGGCTGCATCTTTTAGAACTGGTTGGCTACCCTGTCCCTTACCAAAAACTACTTTCAGATCCTTAACCATCTCAAATACATCTTCTCCAGTTCTGTTGCGAGGCTTGCATCGGTGGTCTGCCTTACCTTTAAAATGCTTGCCTTTCTTTCTAACTGGGTGATTCATAGAAAGAAATTGACGATACCCAAGGTACACGACCTTTCTGCATTTTTCAAATATATACTATCAAGGTCATCAAAACAGTGTGTGCATGCATTATATCCCTTGTTTGACTGCCCTGAAAGATTACTTAGAGCAGGCCAATCATTGATTGTCACAAACAACAGTGCTCGCAGGTCGAAGTATTTCTGTTTGTACTCATCCCACACACGAACACCTGTTTCGCTCCATAAAAGTAGGAGTTCTTCAATTAATGGCCTTAGATAGACATCAATGTCATTGCCCGGTTGCTTCGGGCCTTGGATGAGCACCGGCATCATAATGAACTTTCGCTTCATGCATAACCACGGAGGAAGGTTGTAGATACATAGTGTAACAGGCCAAGTGCTATGACTACTGCTCTGCTCACCAAAAGGATTCATACAGTCCGTACTTAAAGCGAACCTCAAGTTTCTTGCGTCTTTTGCAAACTCTGGAAATTCCCTGTCTATTGCTCTCCACTGAGACCCATCAGCAGAGTGTCTTAACATGTTGTCTACCTTACGGTCTTCTTTGTGCCACCGCAATAACTTTGCATGGTCCTTGTTTCTGAAAAGACGTTTCAGACGTGGTATTATAGGAGCATACCACATAACCTTTGCAGGGATTTTCTTCCTGGGACGTTCTTCCCCCTCAACATCGCCAGGGTCATCTCGCCTGATCTTATACCGTGATGCTTTACATACGGGGCATTCATCTAAATTCTCGTAGTCCTTGCCACGGTGCAGGGATGCGTCGTTAGGACATGCATGTATCTTCTGGATTTCTAATCCCAAAGGACGACGACTGTTTTTGCTTCGTGCGTAGTGGGTGGGCAATTCATTAGGGTTCGGAAGCATCTTTTTTTTGGATCTTTAGTAATTGTCCAAAAGCCTTATCGGATACACCATTCTGTGCCTTCCATTTCAACAACTCCAGTGTTGTACCTAATTTTTTTTGCCCATCTTAGGCGGATGGGTATAGTAATTTCTTGTGATCTTCTAGCATGCGGTCAAACTTCGCCTTCTCTTTTTCACTTTCGCATTCTTTTTCGTGTGCATCACGAATGGCATCACCAAGAGCATCACCTTCACCAAGAGCACCTCCCTCTTCTTCGGTTTCTCCCATTCTTTGTATCATAGAAGCCACCGAATTGAGCAATAATGTCGTCAGGCTCCAGGTTGTTCTTGTTCTTCTTCACATTCTTCCATCATTATTCCGGTTTCTCCATGTTTGGTCCAACAAATATAGTTTGGCATGAAACCCGACTTCAACAAATGTGAGTGAATATTTCTAGAGCTAGAATATTCCTTCAAATTCTGACACAAGGCACATGGGCAACGTATGAATCCATCCCGCTTGTTTTTCTCGGCCACTCTTAAGAAATAATGCACACCATCAATGAATTCTTTGGAGCGGCGATCGGCATTGTACATCCAACCACGTGTCATTGTCTGCATTGCAACATAAAGTATGATAAGTTTCTAATTTTTACTACAGAAATAAAAGTAACAAATAACCTAAAATTCTCTATTTCTAATTTTTTCTCAACAAGCAAAATTAAAAAAACACCAAAGTTCTCTATTTCTCTAAATAATCAAGAAATTTGGTAGGCATACTAGTTATAATTAACTAATTAACCCGGTCACAAATTGCAAATTAATGTAGAATAAGTTTTTAATTTTTTATAAAGAAATGAAAGTAATAAATAACCTAAAATTCTCTATTTCTAATTTTTCTAAACAAGTAAAATTAAAAAACACCAAAGTTCTCTATTTCTCTAAATAATCAAGAAATTTGGTAGGCATACTAGTTATAATTAACTAATTAACCCTACTTGCAAATTAAAGTATTATAAGTTTCTAATTTTTTTAAACAGAAATTGAAGTAACAAATAACCTAAAATTCTCTATTTCTATTTTTTCTAAACAAGCAAAACTAAAAACACACCAAATTTATTTATTTTTCTAACTAATCATGAAATGTGGCATGCATACTAGTTTAAATTAACTAATAAACCCGATCACAAATTGCAAAATAAAGTATTATAAGTAACTAACTAACACATAACCTAAAATTCTCCGTTCTTATTTTTCCTAAACAAATTTTATATTCATACTTAGTTATAATTAAATAATCCTTCAAATGTATTATTTATACTTAGTTATAATTAACTAATTAACCAGATCATAAAATTATAAACTAAAGTATTATCAAATGTTAATTTTTTAAAAACTAATTATAATAAAAAACCATAAATTTAGTATTTTTCTAACTAAACCATAAAATATGATAGACATAATAGTAATAAATGTTGTATACTAATTTTTAGAGTCTTAATTATAGTTATCTACATTAAAATATTCAAACGATGAAGTGATTGGAGTTTAAAATAGTGTAGAAATCAAAAAATAAAAAACTACATGTATAACACTACAAAATAAGATAACCTGCAGCTAAAACTTGAGAAGATGAAATTAGTAACCTCTAAACAAGTAAATGACGGCGTAGAAGTGATGAAATGAATGAATAGCCGGAGATGTGAGCACAAATCAAGCAAGAACCATGAAGAACATGAAGAACGAAGAAGAAGAGTGAGCTCGGGCAGCTCGGCTAGGGGAGAAAGAAGGATTCAAATATGGGGGGGAAGGATTTAATCCCGGTCCCTAACGAAACCACCGACTAAAGTCTCATCTTTTAGTCCCGGGCCGATGTCACTGACTGGACTAAAGATGGACCTTTAGTCCCGGTTGGTAACACCAACCGGGACTAAAAGTCCCCCTCTCAGTGCTGACACCATAGCCGTTGGGCTTTGGAGACTTTTAGTCCGGTTTACATTACCAACCGGGACTAAAGGTGTTTTTAGTCCCGGCGCCATTGTTTCGGGAGCTATTGCTCATTTTTGCCCAAGTGACCAAAGGCCTGTTCTGTAGTAGTGTCTGAGATAACAACCATAGTAACAGATTGACTTTTAATTGTCTCATAGTAACTTGATAATTCATTGATGTGTGTACATAGACAAAGAAACTTTATGAGCTGTATGACAAATTGGCAACAAGACTCGTCCAATTATGCAAGAGACGTCTTACGGCCTAAATTTCAGCTTTAAGAGGTAGTAGATTTGCTTCATGAAGTTATGATATGTTTTCTTTCAGCTCCCTTTTACACTCCCCGCACCACGGAAATCTACATGGCATTGTCATAAATAAAGTGTACAAATTTTATTGCCCAAGCATAAGGGATTTCAGACTTAACTTCGTTGCCTAAGTGAATCCCATTCAAGAAAAATTCAACCAATTTTTTTTTTCATATAAATTTCACCTTTTGCTACTTTCCGATTTAGGACTTCGATATAGAAAATATATACTACTTGTGAAGCATAAATTGTTGTCAACAGATAATTTTCTTAGTATTTAGATATTTAAATTCAAAATATCAAAAAGGTCTATCAAAAAATTAAAATTGTAAAATAAGATTAGAGATTGGTTTGGGTTATATTGTATCTGTCAATAACAAGTGGAACTCTCAATGTCAATCCTTATGCTAATTTTTTTATAAGTTGTTGTCTTTGTTTCGCAAATACCACATAGCTTTGGATCATTTGTGGCTAGAACACGTGCATATACTGTTCGTGTCACAGCTACCACATACGGAGTAGCTTTGGATCATTTATAGCTAGGACACGTGCATACTGTGCACAAACTTTAAGATCTGGACAATTAAACTAGGCAGCAAATCTAAATTCCAACCAATGTCTCTAAAATTGAATATCTATAATAGCGCTGCTTGGTCAGGCAATAGGTGCCAAAAAAATAAGGTTAGGGTAACAATTTTGCAAAGCTCAGGGTTTGAAAAGGCAATAATCCAATTCAAATCTATAAAAACATTGACTCATTTGATCTTTTATAGATGTAAATAAAATGACAAAACTTGTACTGTTGTACAGACTAACACGCACGAACCGATCTACTAGTACCAAACTGCTATGATTAATTAGAGAAATTTTATAATGGTTGGAAAAAATATCAGCCATCCATAAGACAAGATCGGATGGTATAAAAATAGAAGGTACTTATGTGAAGGTACTCATAAATACCAAATCAGTGGAGACAGGTACTAAAATAGGTGGGACCAAGTACCAAAATAGATGGTCTAATTTCATATTTTAAAATTTATTTTATTTTCAATAAGGATAATTAGGTAAATTCAGTACAGTCATTGAAGGGTAAAACTGAAAACTCGGGTCCGTTATTTCTTCTCAATCTAAAATGTGCTCACTCTGACGTGTCAGAAGCTCTTCTTCTCCTCCTCATCGGGAGCACCCAGACCGTGGGGAACTTGAGATCCTGGAGAGCAAAGCCTGCTTGAGCGGACTGGCCTTGGCGTTCGCCACCGCCTCCAGCATCACCCAGCGGAGCAGTCGGAGCTCGCTCGCTTCCTCATCCCCGATGCCGGCCCCCATGCCCACCTTAGTTGTCGTCAAGGATGGCTCTTCTCCTCTGTGGCAGAGTTTCAGTCATATAGTAGTACTCTGTATACCTGAGTTCAGATTCCTGGGGTCGTCTCATGATCAAACAAGATTGTGTATGCATTGTACTAAAGTTTCGTAAACATTTTCACAGCAGCAAAGCAATGCTAACACCACAATAGCTGCGTCCTCATTACAACATTGTAAAATTAGATCGTCCCGTAAATCACTGAATCCAAGATTGTGTATGCATTGTACTGAAGTTTCGTAAACATTTTCACGACTAGTCCTTGCTGAAAGATCAATCAGATGTCTTTTGACCTTTTCATGTTTCCCTGAACACAACTGAATGTTCAGCCTGTTGTGTTTGCTGCTGGAATCAGGCGCCCCCAAGCAGAGCGCCATGAATCATCATCTATGGGGCCCGATGGCGCGAGCACCTTGTGTTTGCGGTGAAGACAAATTGTCGGGCCGCCCCTTGAGCCAAGATGATGAGAGGCCGACCTACGTTACTCGTAGGTGTTGCAGCCACGGGCCTGTGGCACCACGAATCCCTATACACAATGTCCGATCCTCTGAATCCATTACTCGAGGGAGGAGGCCTAGCGGCGGCGCCTTGAGCTCTTCGGTGCGGATCGAGAGAGGAGCGCCTAACAGCGGCAAAGCCGCGGCAGCGGCGATGACATGCTATCGGGAGTTCGGGGTGCGGCTGCGTCCGACGGAGCCGAGCAGGAGGCGTCCGTGGCTGTGGCTAATCCCCAATCCGAAAAAAGGACGTGAGAGGCCAAGTTACTAAAATACCCTCTATAATAATCTTCCTCAATTAATTATCGAAGACAATGAAAAATGGAAGTACCTAGAGGTACTGTAGTACTTTTCCAACCATTGTAAAACAGCTCGATTAATTAAGTCACTCCTAATTACAGTGCTAATTTAAATCACCGCCAGGCGAGCACAGTGGCCGCAAGAGCGATGCCGCCGCCGTAGACTCTCCAGGCTCTAGGGCCACGTGGGTCGCTCCCATCGGAAACCGGCCCGGCGGCAGCGGCTGCGGCGACATACGTCGTCCCGGCGGAAACTTCAGAAAGCCCACTGCTACTCCCTCCCGTTGCACTAGTGGCTCCTTCGCCGATCTCTTCCTCTTCACCTTCACCGGCGCCTGTACCGCCGCCACCGCCTCCCTCCCACCGCCTCCACCGCCACCGCCGCCCCCTCCAGCGCAGACAGCGCGCTGGAAGCACACGGACATGCATATCAGCAGCAGCAGTAACGCCGCGCAGAGCAGCCCCGTCCTCCTGCCTTCCATGGCCGTACGTCCTCGGTCTCGGACAAGGCTGGTAATCAAGATGGGATGTGGAATGTGGAGGTATATGAGTACTCCTACACTAGATCAGATGATATCGGATCTATATGCTTAAATATAGTTGGGAGAGGGACCTTTCTTTTCTCTCGAAATTGTCATGCATATGCATGTGTTTAATTGTTTCATTAAGAGATAAGAAAAGTCAGTACAGCGAGAGACGCTTATCCGCTGTTCACGACGGTTGGCGAGAAGCATGCCGAAGTGAACTGCTAGATCGACTGCCACAGCCTACATATACCAAGCTGTCGACAATTTAGAGTGTGTCTAGTAGAGCTCCGATCT
Organism: Chrysopogon serrulatus; assembly: GCA_015844335.1. Classification (NCBI taxonomy): domain Eukaryota; kingdom Viridiplantae; phylum Streptophyta; class Magnoliopsida; order Poales; family Poaceae; genus Chrysopogon; species Chrysopogon serrulatus. The sequence continues at coordinate 136,892 of JADLZL010005929.1, read as the reverse complement.
TCTCCAACAAAATAACTCTCTCTGGCTTTATTTTTGTTTGTTTCAGTAGTGAAGCTCAATGGTTTCTTAGAAAAATATTTAATAAAGTATCCAAAATACCTCTCTTTTTTCTTTAAAAAAAGTAGTTGTGAAATATACACTTAAAATAAACTTAGTTAGAGATACAAATATCAATTTTATTTTGTTTATACTTAGTCAACCTTAAAAAGAAATATTATTCCTCGGCAAGTGAGAAGTGCACTTGTTTTAGGATAAAGAATCTTAAAAAATAGCTCTTTGCAAAGACCTCAGAGGAGCCGAAGCCATTTTTTTATGGAAGAGTTAGAGTCAAAAAATAGCTTCTTCCATATCCTCACAGACCTAATACAAATTATTACAAAAGCTGCTACTGAAGCTATTTTTTTATTAGAAGTTTCTCAAAAGAGCTCTAACTCCATGAAAGAAACTCGTCCATATGAGGAGCCAGAACCGAAGGCCTTTCAAAAGATCTGGAGCCATATCTGGAACCATCTGTCCCCAACATCCCTGCCCAAGGCCAATAGGAATTAGGAACTTGTTAGCATGTTGCAGTTGCAACTTGCAATGCAGGCGTGTTCGTGTTCGTGGCGAAGTTGGAACTTGGAAGACGATGACGTACGGTCCGATGGAAAGAAAAAAAACGCTCGTGCCAAACGAATCTGCAGATGTACGTGCATGGTTGAACTCTGAAGCAACGAAGTTACAGGTTTCCAGCTGAAACCAGAACCAGAAAGCACGCACCGGCTGCAAAGATACGCTAGTACGGCCGGGCCTACTCCGATCACCTCGTCCCCGCCTCACATGCTCGTCGCTTCGCACGTCGTGTATGCTTGGGAGTTTGGCGTTTGGGCAGCAGCCTGGAAATTGTTGCGCCCGAGGTGCTGATGCAGCGCTTCTGCTTTCGGTGGATCAGGTAGGGTCGCCGCTGCATTTGGGAGGTTGCCGGACGGCTGGTCTAGCGAGACCGCTGGCCATGTGCTGTGTGCAAAGTGCAAACCGAGGTCGTATTGTTCACACCTCGATCCAAACGGCGAACCCGAGTTGGTGGTACTGGTGGACCGAGAGCGAGTGGTCGAAAATGTAGTAAGTAAAAAAAATACTGGAATTCATAGATATATATCAAAAATACATACATTAATGTTTATGATGTACAATAACTATTATTTTCTATAAATCTAATTAAATTTATGATTTTGTTTGATTCCTTGAAAAAATGGTTTTTTTTTTTTTTTGGTTTTGGACGGTGGGAGTACTTCTTGGTTTCACAGAGGCCTGCAGCCTGCTCGCGCGTCCCGTGGTTGTACCTGCGCTGCACACGTTTTTTTCGGCATATATGCGATCTGACTCTCTGTTCTTCCTTCAGCATGCATTCACATTGCCAAATTTTAAGTGCTAGACTAGACAATACTGTACTAGTGCTGGTAGCTTTCTAATCTGGCTCAAAAGATATGCTAATCTGGCCGGTACCCCTTGAGGCCTTGACGCCCTCTCAACTCGCATGGATTTCTGGTTTTTGAACTTTTGGGGATCGTGGATGCAGCCAGTTACTAGCGGTGTGTCTTTACGAGGAGCATGCATGTCAGCATGCACTGATACTTTTGGTTTTGGAATCACATTTGTGAGGAAGGTTTGGCAGATCAAGATAGCAGTACCACTGAACGTCATACTCCCTCCCGTCCTATGGAGTTTGTCGTTAAAAACCGTGTCCCTCTCACAAACACGCTTTTTTTAGTGACAAGCTCCATGGGACGGAGAGAGTAGTATGGTATTTTGATGGCGTGTGATGAAGGGCTACCTGTCTGCATGCGACGAGGTAGCCTTTATCCAGCCTCCTCGTACCCAAGTGATCCTTGTGCGCTGCCGTCGACGTAGATGTCCAACTGCACGTATCTAGGCAACAATGGATGATTTGGTTGGTGTTATGCTACTGGCTTTACATCCTTAGTTATATACTCCCTCCATATTCAAAAAACCTGACGTTTAGAACATGATTGTGGTAACCAAGGAGTAATTAATTAGGAGGTTAATTTTCCATCTCTACCCGTAATAAATGGGTGCGGGTGCACTCTATACAAGAAAGCATGCTTGTCCAACTGGCTTGCGCTGCGTGGAGGCAGGGAGGGTGGAGGGCTGAGTTCCGAGCCCTTGTGGCGGCACTTTTTTTTGCTGCAGCGTGATTTGCGCAAGGGGCAAACACGCCCAAGCCAGCAGTGGAAGTGTAGGACGTCAAGTTTTGTAAAAACAGCGTAGGAGTTTAGGACGTCAGGTATTTTGAATATGGAGGGAGTATCTGTTATTAAGTTCTTAAACTGTTGCTTTGTCTGTAGACGCTCTGCATGACAACCACAAATAAATAAACCTGTCGATCGATTCAAGGGCACATATTTGGCACAATATATTTGATCTTCTAGAGCTTAGCAATTAGCACGAGATTTTGCTCTTCTGAATTTAGTTTCATGCGCTGACCGACGAACACTGCTCATGCCGTGCTCTTGTGCACGCGCGCGAAATTTCTTTGCGTAATCCTGTGGTGTTTTGTGATAATTAATGGAAGCAAAATCTGGTACCGTCTAAATAAAGTGTTTGAAAGTTGTGTTTTGTGATAATTAATGGAAGCAAAATCTGGTACCGTCTAAATAAAGTGTTTGAAAGTTGAAACCATTTATCTTCAGCTTCATTGACCGTGGATAAATAGATTGCTTTTCACATGGTGTTCGATACTTTGTCATGGAATAAAAATGTCCACTTCTAACGTACTACTACGATATTGGGTGTCTATTTCTGAGAAACCATACACGTGACAACAGGACCTAAAATCAGCTCGTTGCCAAACCTGTACGTGTACCCCACGACGCCTACTGATACTCTGTTCACACATCACATGGCGTTCGATGCAGAGTTGCAGGGCTATACGGTGAGTTGGCTACCGCCATGTTTAGATGGCATGAAAGTTGCAACTTTCATGCAACTTTCCCCATCACATCAATTTCTACCTGCATATATGGAAAGAAGAAATATTAGTAAAAAAATAACTAATTATACGGTTTAGTTGTAAATCACGTGACGAATCTTTTGAGCCTAGTTAAACCACGATTAGATAATATTTACTAAATACAAACGAAAGTCTTCTGATTGCGTGAAAAAGAAAACTTTCTCACGAACCCGAACAAGACCTACGTGCTCTGTGCGACTGTCCCCTGCCAGACTACCTCAAATGCTACTCGTAGTGGGGGCAACCACCAAGGAGAGCCCATTATTGGACTTGGACGTGTAGGCCGCCGCGCCGCGTGAGCTCGAGCTGCGTTTCTCCGAAGGCCGGCGGCGAGGTGTGCTCTGCTCCGATCCCCTGTTGCCTGCCGCTTGGCGGAGACAGCAGTGACACGGACGCTGCTGCAGCCAGTACGTGCAGCCAGCCGCCGAGCGGAGCCGACCAAACATTATCAGATGCAACGAAAAGAGACCACCAAAGAATTATGGCGGGGCCCGGGTGAGGGGTTTTGTGCAGCAATTTTTGTCCTCGTCTCGTCGTGTAGGAAATCCAGCACATTTCTCTCGTCTCCTGGTAGTCCTTATTTAGCTATACATAAATATACTTCAATCTTTACAGTTTAAGAAAAATTAAGATGAAATTTGAACTAAAAATACATCTCAATCTCTTCCAAATCATATGGATTAGAGTATATTTATTTGCAGTCAACAAAGACCTTAGAAGAGAAGCGATCACGCGGCTAATGAGCTAGCGCCAAAATCCAAATTTTAGACAGCCTCTGAAGACGTTACTAATTAATGCCCATGATGATTTTGGGATGCTTGCGAAGACAACACGTCGGATTACAACGAACAGGCCAGATTATGATCTGAACCGATAGTACGAGTAGTTGCATGCTAGTACTACGTAGCCATAGCAATGAAGTGAACCGCGAACCTTGGATTATTGTTACGCCTCCACAGTGTCCGCACCGTGAGGAGACTGCGTGCGTGCGTGCGATCGATCAACACGCACAGGCCCGGTCCTCATCAGACGACGATGACCGCGGCCGCGGTGAGGGCGGCACCGGCGCCCGCCACCCTCCATGCGCCACGTCCGCTCGCGCCACCAGCGGCGGCGGCGCTGCGGCCCCGTTGACGTTCGACGCTCCTCCTGCAGCACTGGCGGTCCTCGCAGCACTGGCGGTCCTCGCGCCGGAGCCGGCGCCGGCGCCGGCGCCGCCTCCTGCCCTCCCACCGCCTCCACCGAAGCTCCCACCTCTAGTACCACCGCCTCCTCCACCGGCGAGGCAGGAAGCGCCCTGGAAGTGCAGGGCCACGTAGAGCACCGCCAGCGCCAGCAGGGCGCATGGTGCCCTCGTCCCGCGTCTCATGGCGTCCCGCTCGATCGATCCCCTTCGCCTCCTCGGTGCGGTGCCTGCGCGCTGGTTGGCGTTGGAGCAAGTGGCGAGATGGAGGAGGTCGAGAGGCCACTGCAAGAAGCAAGATGGTGCTTTGTACTACAATGCTGTGCTGGATGACATTTTTGTTTGTACTAGCTGGCCGCTAAACTGCACGAAGCACACTCATGTGCCGCCTGCATGGCTGCATGTCACGCTGATATTTTGGTAGGACGCCACGCTGCCCCTCTCTCTCTGTCTCTGTCTCTGTCTCTGTCTCTTTGTACTGCAAGAGAGAGAGAGAGAGAGAACGCAGAAATCGCCTCAGCTGTAAATTTAGTGGCTGGTTTCGTGAACTCCTCCGTAATTTATTCGGTGGAGCAGATTGATCAATTACAATATTACTACGCCGTAATTGGGAAGGCCTCTCTAGCTCCTGATGGTAGTCATTGTATTAATCCAACTAACATGTTGCTGGTCTTGTTTTTTTAATGTCTTTTTTTTAATGTCGTTGCTAGTCTTGTTTAATTCGTCCCAGGGTTAACCACGCAACAAGCTCTGCTAACTAAAACGACCACAGATTGGGTTACTAGTTAGGACTCATGGCCAGTTCTATGTATTTCAAATTTCGATTCGATTTACATCGATCCAAGCCGACCCAAACACGACATCTTACGACCAAGCCTGTTTCCACGACGCCTGCCTCATGTAAATGTCAAAGTGCGATGCCAGTGCCACTAGTTAGTGCCCCGGCGGGCGGCCCTCCGCCCTCAGCTCTCCTACAGCAGCCAGGCGGCGGCGGCAAGAACTGAGGCGGCGACGCCCACCTTCCAGATGCCATCGCAGCCACTGGAGGCCGCCGAGTTGTAGCCCCGGACACTCCCGTGTCCGTGGTACCCGGCGTCTCCAAAGCCCCAGCCTCTTGAGCCGCCGATGGAGCCTTCACCTTCTCCGCCGCCATGACCACCGAATCCTCCGCCATGACCACCGCCGCGCTTTTCGACGACGACATGCTCGACCGGGAAGGCGCCGCTGCCTGTGGAGGCCTGTGCCGCCTGTCGCCCGTCAGCGGCCGCGGCTTCCTCTGCCTCAAGCGCCGCGGGGGCTGGGCGGGCCGCGTCGGCGGCGGAGCTGAAGACGATCGCCGCGAGCGCGAGCGCAACGACGAGGAGCTGCAGGAGCACGCTGGCGCGGCGAGGTGGGAGAGCCATGCCGTTCGCACACGTCGACGCGGTAGTGTGTTGCGATGTAGGAACGCGCGCTGAGCCCCTGATGACGACGAGGAAATTGTTGAGAGCCCCGTCAGTATTTGTAGTTGCAGCAGAGGGGCCTGGATCGAGCCGACACGTGTGGACGAATCTCAGCTCCTTCTCGTCAATCAATAAAAAGTAAATTCCATCCTCATCAGAACCGAATCCTTACACACAACAAAATTCCATATATACTTGTTTTACCGCAGGGGAGCTTCGAACTTATTATTCCCTTTTCCTTATAGGAAGCTGAATAATTTACTGTACTTGAGTAGGCCTTGTTCAGTTCGCAAATAACTTACATTCAAACTCCTGTAGCACTTTCATTTGTATTTGATAAATATTGTCCAATCGTGCACCAACTAGGCTCAAAAGATTCGTCACGTGATTTACAACTAAACCGTATAATTAGTTATTTTTTTATTAACATTTAATGCTTCATGTATGCGGGTAGAAATTGATGTGATGGAGAGAGAGTGGAGAATCTTGCAACTTGCATGCGAACTGAACAAGGGCTAACTGTAAAAGTGCCCAATTTGAACGCAAGGAATTTCCCAGCTACATCGTGAGCGTTGGATTACCGTTCTCGAGTTCACAAGCAACACGAAACAAGATAATTTTGCAGGTGCACACATCAGCAAAAGATATAATTTAATATGATTTTAGCACATACTCCCTCCATATCCTAATTAGATGACGTTTAGGACATGAGTACAATTACTTAGGGATTAGTTTTCCTGTTTTACCCTTATTAAATAGAACCGAGGGTGCTACCTATACAACAATTCAACATAGCTCAGTTGGCTAACACTCCACGCCCCGAGGCCAGAGCTCCGTGGTTCGAGACTTCGTGGCCACGGTATTTTTACGTTGTGGCAACAATTTTTGTATGGCGACGCAAACGCTGGGCGGGGCCGGGCTAGGCGCTTTTCGTTGTGGCGGGTGGCGGGCCAGGCTGCTATTAATGAGGCCATGCGCAGGGGTAATCGCATCTAAAACTTCTCTTGATACCGTGAACGTCGTCTATTTCCGCAAGAGGCCTGAGCACTAGAACGTCTCTAATTAGGATATAGAGGGAGTACATGCAGCATGTCCATTCAGTTTTTTTCTAACTAGTAAGATCCTATATTGACTCAAAGTATTTTTGAAGTTTTAGATAAATACTATGGTTTTAGAGTGGCAATGAGATGTTTGAATGCAATAAACTTTATATATAGTTTTCAATACCATGGTATAGATCTCTTTTTTCTAAGCCATATAGTTTTTACACATCAAAATAGATTCTAAACTGTAATCTCTTAATACTACACCATCGGAACAAGATTTTTAGACTCTAAAAAACAAGTTCACAGTGCAGATAGAGTTCACTCTAAAAAACATGACAACAATGGATGTCACACAACGAACACACATGGTCGAACTTTAAGCACACGTACGCATGAACAAGCACATCTTTGAAGTCTTCGAGAGACTTTTTCAATCAAATAAAGTCACCACAAACTCTTTTTTTTTCAATGAACATGTCATTAGAATATAAAATACGGAGATTTGGATATAGGAAAAAGTTTCACTATAAGAAACCCAATTGAGGTATATGGATAAATTATTGGTGTGTGTAACATCTTATCCTGGTATATTGGTAAAGTGATACTTGTACTGTTGTGCACACTAAAACGAGCCAACCGATCTACAAGTACCAAGCTGCAATGACTAATTCACTCCTAATCACAATACTAATTTTAAGATCATCACCAGACAAACGCAGCAGCCGCAAGGGCGGCGCCGACACCGTAGACTCTCCGAGCGTTGGGGCAACATGAGTCGCTCTCATCGGAAACAGGAACCGGTCCGGCAGCAGCGGCCGCCTGTCAGAATTCCAAGCCATCCCCAGCCGTATACTCCCCTCCTTCACCGGTGTCTCCGCCGCCACTCCCTCCTTCTCCGCCTTCTTCACCGGGCGCTTGCACCGCCACCGCCTCCCCCTCCCACAACCTCCGCCGCCGTCACCTCCACCGCCCAGACGGCGCCACGAAGCACGCGGACACGCATAGCAGCAGCAGTAACGCCCGCCAGCGGCCCCCCCGCTGCCCTCCTCCTGCCGCCATGGCCGTCCTTGGTTTTCGGTCGATGCTGGTAATTGAGATGGGATGCGGAATGTTGAGGTATATAAAAGCAGATGATATCGATCAGGCATGTATATATAAATAAGGTAGTTATGGTGCCTGGCGCTTTTGCCGTGTACTTCCACGCAACTAATCTTTTCCTCCGATATCGCTGTATAACTGAAACCAATTTTAGAGTATTTTCAAGGGGTTTGCATTTAGACTTGGCATTTGCTAATTTGCAAAAGAATGGTGAAAACTACTATCCAATGGTTTTGCAATAGAGGTTTGCATTTTGGGGAAATTTGCATTTGAGGGAGGAGAGTTGGCAAAATTGCCAACCCGTGACTGCCTTTGCAATTGCCGATCAGCCGCACATATCGGGGGAAAATCCTTCCTCCCGCGCGGGCGTTGATCATCATTGCTGCTGAACAAACTTCAATGCAGATTTGCTGCTCATCATTGCTACTGAACAATGATGGACGTGCACATCAGTGGCCGGCAAATTGCTGCTGCTGTCGCTGTGTTCAGTGACCGGGATGCTGCTGCTCCTGTGATTGGCGCCATGCAGCAGACAGGTGCTCCTGTTCCTTTGATTGGCGCCATGCAGCAGACAGGTGCTCCTGTTCCTTTGATTGGCGCCATGCAGCAGACAGATGCTGCTGCTCCTGGGAAGAGATGGTGGCCTCCTGCTGCTACGTACCTGCGCTCGGCCTCCCAAGAACTGCAACTGGGCGATCTCCCTAGGGCACGAGCGAAGAATTGCCGGCGGCCTGGCGCGCGAAGATTGCCGCGAGAAGTTTCATCGCGCCCTCCATCAACAGCCTGGGTCCACAAATTAGTTAATTGGCAAGTCCAAATGCCAATTCCCTTGGAGATGGCCTATTTTAATTATTTGCATTTTGTTTTTTTAGGAGTTTGCAAACAACAACAAATGCCAAGTCAATTTGCCAAATCTCTTGGAGATGCTCAGTGCTTCTGTACTGCGTATCTTGAAGCAAGTTCTGAGTTCTTCCGATATCTCTTGTGTGCATGCTGCATATACGTATCATCACCACAGGCTATATCAGCTGTGGGCATGCGTGGCTATAGTATCTACCGTTCAAACGAAATCGAGTTGATCTGCAGAACCATGTCGACGACTCCTATTATTTCTTATATATACTTATTATAATACACTTCCATATAAATATTATATACAAAAATATATAAAAGTTTTTAAAAACAATACTACAAGATAAATCTTCTCAAGGAACGACTTTAACTAGTTTTTTAGAGGAAACTTTCGGGAGATCGACAATGGATCCCCACCTGCATTATATTCCACATATACCCAACGGAGAGAGGGGGCGGTTGGAGAAATACAAGTCCTTCAGAAGGCGGAGGTGCTTAGGGATACAATCAGAGGAGTGGAGAGACTTTACCTAATTTCAATTCTTGGGTAGTACTCCGTATGAAGTTAGTTATGATAAGTCGTATTCCCACGGAAAACTTTAACTAATTGCAAACTATGGTAGTAGAATAACATTAATTTCGCAAATAAGAAAGATATATATATCGGGAGAAACCAGGTCTTCCCATCGGTATTTTCACTGACATGGTGAATTATTTTTTAGAAAAAAGTCTACTTAACCCCTCAAACTATCAAGTGTGGTTTACTTCACCCCCGAACTATGAAATGGTCTATTTTACCCTCTAAACTTTTCAAAACCGTCTATTTTACCCCTTACCTCTTAGACCGTTTTATAGTTTGAGGGTGAAGTAGACTACGCTTGATAGTTCAGGGGTTAAGTAGACTTTTTTCTATTCTTTATTTGTTATTTCTTCTATATTTTAGGTGATCGAATTTTAAGAAAATTTCAGACACACTCTTGTACCACTAACTAATACAAAAAATTCTTAAAAAGGAAATAATACAAATAAATTATTACTTTTATGATTGGTCGAATGACTGTACTTGTGGGTGTGGACACCCAAACAAGCTCTCACAAATGCTTCTAACAGCTCATATTCTGTCTCTAAATCGAATTTCGTTTCAATGGGCACTATATGTGTAGATCTACAAATTTCTCGCTGGTAAATTCTAGAATAATTTTAAAAAAATACGATCATCCATGCCAAGTCAAGAACTTAAATCTAAATAGACGGGTTCTATCACAAAAGATCTAACAACTGATTTATGATCAATTCATACTATGTGTATCTCATAGTATGTGAGAAAGTAGAACGTGTGAAAACAAGGTCCAAATGGAAGGCCGCATACCGTCGTTCATTTGGGGGATGGACACATTTGGACCTTGTCTCGGTCACAAGAGATACTGATGTAGACTCGTGTGGCCATCCCATCTGCTCTGTCTGTGTGCCATCACCTCACGCAGTTATTTGTCCCGAACATCCCTAGGAGCTGGAATTAGGAACTTGTTACCATGTTGCCGTTGAAAGTTGCAACGTGCAAGCATGTTTACGATGCTACTCCTACCCCTCGTGAATCCCGGCTCACACGCTCGTCGACGCGTCACACTCACACGTCGTGTACTGGTGTATGGCACTCGGCAAGGCAGGAACCTGGAAATAGTTCCGCACCGGGTGTGCTGATGCAGCGTTGCTGCTTTCGGTGGATCAGGTAGGGTCGCAGCTGCATTTGGACGGTTCCTGGCCCGGGCTGCCTGCCTGGTCGGTGTAGCTAGACCGCCCAGCCGTGTGCTGCGTGGAAAGTGGAAACCGAGGTCGTATTGTTCACACCTCGATCGAACGGCGGCGAACCCGGCCGAGTGGTCAGGGTATGCTACTGCTGGATTACGAAAACTCATAATCACACTTAGCCTGTTCAGCTGGTCAGGTAAGATAATTGATAAGACAAACTGACTGATTTATTGTGAGAGAAAAATAATGTTTAAAAGACTTATAAATCTAGCCGATAAAATAGTGAACAGAGCGACTAAATGAATTAGTAAATACAAATACACGATATATTCCGCCCATCAATTTCACATGTGCAACGTATAATTTTTTAATTAATTTTTCTAAAGGTGAACCGTGACACGTCGGGCCAATTATGAAATTTTTTTGATCCGATCCTCGAGCGCGGAAGCACATCTTTACCATTACCCTCATAGAAGATCAAGAGCTAATATCCTTGCATAAGCTCATGGCGAAGTCCGCCACCAGGACGCACCCGCCAAAGTCGTCAGATCTCACAGCACCGTAGCGCCCCATGCCACGGGTCGCGCCCACTCTTGACACTACCACAAACGATGACAAAACGAGAAAAGAAAGGTCCAAATGGATTTCAAAATAGTTTAAATGTTACCAATGCAAAGCAAAATTGTTTACTATCATTTTTTGAATGTTAAAATTAGACTAAAATTGTAAAATGCAACATAATAAATCACACGGGTATTAGAAAAAATAATCAAATTCGAGGTCCCCGTGACGCACAGGCATCTATGCAGTGTAACTAATAAAAATCAGTCAGTTTGTAGAACAATAACTATTATTAGAATAATTTGTAGAACAATAACTATTATTAGAATAATTTGTAGAATATATTTTTACAAAAATTTATCTAAAGATACGAGTGCTAATATTATTTTCAATAAATCCTGTTGAATTTAAAATTGTTTGATTTCTTAAATATACAGTGAAAATTATATTTTGTTTTGGACGGTGGGAGTACTTGTTGGTTTCGCAGAGGCCGCCATTCGACGAACAGTCGAACACCAATGAGCCAGCGCGAGCCCGAGCCCGCGTGCTGCTTCTCAGAAGGCCGCGAGCCCGCGAGGGAGGTGCTCCCCTGCATTTGCCGCTCAACGCTGACAGTCTAACACATGCACTGACGCCAAGTCTAGACTCTAGAATCGATTGGATCCCAAAAGAAATTATGCCATTCATCAACTAGTAATAGAACACAGCTGATGATGAGCTAGCGCTACTCCTCAGCTGATGATGAGCTAGCGCTACTCCTTCGGTACTAAAAAAGAGTATCGTTTTTTTTCTAAACTATAATTTGACTTGATTTATAAAAAAATTATTAAAAAACTAAATTTAACGATTTTTTGTTGATACAAATTATATAACATAAATATTAATATTTATATATATAGTCAAAATTGATTTTTGAGAAACGAAAATAGTTTTTTTAGGGAGGAGTAGCGCAGCCTTAATAATGTCCAAAATGATTTGGGATGCTTGAGAAAAGAAGAGGTCAGTCAGACTATATGAACGATAGTTCTTTCGAAAAGGTTAAGTAGCATGCAACTTGCAATGTACCAATGCAGTGAACTTTTTTCGCACGGAGCAAAGCTCTGAACTTTGAGGTTCTGGACTCTGCAAGCTGCACCGCTGCGGCAGTGAATTTGCCACACTTAGACTGACTCCAACAGCGGTGATGCATTCGCGAGACGCATTCGAAGATTGGGTCACGTACAGTGTAAACTAGCGAACCCAAAATATCCCCCTCTCCACAGCGGTGACGCATCAGCCCCATCCGTCCGCCTCCCTCCCTTCCATGCCATGCGCCGCCTCCCTTCCGCCATGCGCCGCCCGCCTCCCTCCACCCCTCCCGCGCCGCGGCCACGGCGCACAGCGGCCCGGCTCCCTGCGCCCCGCCCCGCGGCCCGGCTCCGGTCGCGCTTCGGAGCCGCCTCCCTCCCTCCCCCGCGCACTCCGCCGTGGTGCGCCTGCGGGCACCGGCGCCGCCTCCCTCCCTCCCCCGCGCCTGGCGCACCCGCGGCCCGCCCCGGGCGGCGGGCGGGCTTCGCGGGCCTTCGCCCGCCCGGCTGTTCCTCCCCTCACCCGGCCGCACCTCCTCTTCCTGCCCGGCGCTGCCCACCTCGTGGACCCCCCCACCGCGGCGGATCCGACGAGCTCCCCGCCGTGGTCCCGCACTGGGCGCGATGCGGCCGCGCCCCCCACCATGGATCCACCTCGCCGTGCATGGATCCGCCTCCCCCGCCATGGATCCACCTCACCCCGCCATGGATCCGCCTCGCCCCGCCATGGATGCGCCTCGCCGGCCGGCGCCTCCCGCCGCCCGGGATCCGCCTCTCCCCATGGTCCCGCCTCATCGCGGCCGTCTCCTCCGCCCGACCGGCGTCCCACCGCCACGGATCCGCCTCCACCGCCCCTCGATGCTGGCAGGGAGCAGCGGCGCGGCCGCCGCGTTGCCAGCTCCGGTCCTCCCCTCCCTCGTGGTGGTGGGCCCCGCGCTGCAGGAGGACGCAAAGGAGACGGAGGGAGACGCAACTTTGCCTTCCGCTTTGCCTCCGACCCAAAATGGCTGCCGTGTTTGCCTTCCCTGTTGGAGCGTGTTTTTGATACCCAAAAGCACTGTGCACTACCCTTTTTGCGTATAGGGCGCGTTGTTGGAGTCAGTCTTATTAACACAAGACCTATACCGGAACAAGTTTATTCGCGTGACCATGATGATGACCTATGGTGTGGCCGTGGGTGATCACGTACAATTCACAAACTCAGTTCTACTGGTCCACAGGTCATCACCCGCGTACTTGTACGCAGATACTGTAGATTCCAGAAACACATGGTATACGAATACCAATACGATATACTATGTACTAATCACACGTGATCTGCTAGCTAGAGTACCAGGGTACTAGTACTACTACCAGCATCGATCAAGCTATACACACACGGAGTATACTGCTGCTGCTGCTGCTTAAGCTAACTCAGCCGGCTAACCTTGGATTAAATTATTACACCTCCACAGCGTGACCGTGACGTGCGTGCGTGTGATCAACACGCAGCGCAGCAGCTCCTCATCAGACGATGATCGCGGCCGCGGCGAGTGCGGCGGTGCAGGCGCCGGCCACCTTCCACGGTCCACGGCCGCCGCTCATCACGCCAGCAGCCGCGGCGTTGCTGCGGCGCCCGTTGACATTGGACGCTCCGGAGGCGGCGGCGGCCCTCGCGCCGCTGCCGCTTCCACCCCTTCTTCCGCCGGAGCCGCCGCTCCCGCCTCCTCCTCCTCCACCCCTTCCGTTCCCGAAGCCGCCGCTTCCGCTCCTAGCACCGCCGGCATCGGCTTCGGCTCCTGTTGCCCCACCGCCGCCGCCGCCGCCGCCGCCGCCGCGGCAGGACGACGAAGCGCCCGCCTGGAGGAAGTGCAGGGCCACGCAGAGCAGCACCAGCGCCAGCGCGCCGAGCGCCCGCCTCGTCCCGCGTCCCATGGCCTCCCGCGCGCCCACCGAGATCGACAGGACAGCTCAATTCCTCCGCCGTGCGCTCTCCTTCGCCTCCTCTTGGTGTGGTGTGGTGCGGTGGCCGGTGGGTGTGCCTGCGCCCTGCGCCGCTGCGCGCGCCCCGCTGGTTGGAGTCGTTGGAGCAAGTGGCGGGAGCAATGCAAGGAGGGCGAGTGGGAGAGGAAGAGGATGATGGACGGAGCAACGGAGGCGTTCACGAGCTTGGGTTTGTTGTTGGCTTTGCCGGTTACGGGTGGACAGGCGAGAAGCGTGGCGTCGTGGCGCACCGCGCGCTACTGCTTCCAGCCGATTTGGCAATGCTAGTTGCAGGAGTGGGTGGGGAGGGTCTCCAACGTTGATGCGGCGGTCGATCGGGGCTCGCCTCGTGTTAGGCTGCAAGGCTGCAAGCGATCGATCATGTGCCGCGTGCATGTCACGCCGATATTTTCGTAGGACGCCGCGTCGACCGCGCCGGCCGTGTGCATTTCCCCACCTCCGTACTGGGAACTGGGAACCAAACAACGTAGTTGCCGCGCCAATCTACAAAATTTATTTATAGTTGGTTTCGTACGTGAGCTCCTCTAGTTTATATAGGTGGATCGGATTGATCAAAATTCCAGTATATTGGAAAAAAACCCTCTCTTGATGGCATAGTAGAATTTTGTGATTATTATTGATCCAACGAACACGTTGGGCTTGCTTCGTCTCAGACTTAACCACGCAATAATTAATCTCTGCTAATTTAAAACGACGACGCCTATGTAGTTCGAAATTTCGATTCGATTGCATCGATCCGAGCCGATCCAAATTCCAAGCTTGTTTCCACGCGTGCCTATCCAAACAAGAAGCACGAGGTCTTATGAAGATGCATCATGCATGCTTGTTTCCGCACGTGCCTCTTGTGAATGTTAAATTAAAATTAAAATCCAGTGTATTAGTAATTAATCCATCAATCAGCAATGCCATTGCATGCCGCAGATAAAAAAGAACAATCGCATTAATACTAGTACTACTTAGTAATAAGCTTCAACTAACCCCGGATTTTGACTATAAAGTAGTATAAAGCAATCCTAAATTCACACGTACGTGCATGCTAAACCCAAGCGTAACTCCGAAGTGCGATGCCACGTTAGTGCTCCCTGCCCCGGCCGGCACTCTCGGCTCTCCTACAGCAGCCAGGCGGCGGCGCCAAGCACCGAGCAGGCGGCGACGCCCACCTTCCAGACGCCATCGCGGACACTGGAGGCCGCCGATTTGTGTCCCCCGTGGTACCCGCCGCCTCCAAAGCCCCAGCCGCCTCTTGAGCCGCCGCCGGAACCTCCACCTTCTCCGCCGCCATGACCACCGCCGCCTCCTCCGCCATGACCACCGCCTCCTCCTCCACCACCATGACCACCGCCTCCGCCGCCGCCGCCGCCGCCGCCGCGCTTGTCGACGACGACGACATGCTCGACCGGCTTGGTGTCGCTGCCTGATGTGGGGGCCCGTGCCCTGTCATCCGCCGCGACTTCCTGCTGGGCCTGAAGCAGGGCCGCGGGCGCTCGGGCCCCGTCGGCGGAGCTGAAGACGACCGCCGCGAGCGCGAGGGCAACGACGAGGAGCTGCAGGGCAACGCTGGCGCGGCGCGGCGGGAGAGCCATGCCGTGCGTGCGCACGTGGACGGACACGGTTGTTGCGACGTACGAACGCGGGCTGGCGAGAGATTGTCGAGAGCCGTGTGTGTTGGCTTGGCGGCCATCGTCTGCTGGGTGCCTTCAGTATTTGTAGTTGTACCGGAGGAACGCCTGGAGGCTGAACCCGGCCGGCGCGTGTAAACCTGCTAATGGGGCGGGCCTTGATGGGTTTTTTGGGGCGGGTTTTCATGTGGGGTATGTCTAGACGGGTGGGCACGGGTTTTACTTAGATCATGGGGCGGGGCAGGTTGGGTTTAGGTGAGAGCGGGTCAGGGCGGGTTGGGGCACCACTGCGCCATCGTCATGGCCGCCGGCATGGATCGGCTCTTGTGCGGCCGCAGAGCGCGACATGAGAGACGAGAGAAGAAGAACGCATGCATCAACGCGTGCGAGGCGGAGCGTTTGGTTTGAACCTGCGGCCGGCCGAGCCACGAAGCTAGCTAGCTAGCCGCGAACCGCCTCGTCCTGGAGCTGCAGCCTATGGAACAAGGCCGCGCGGAGCCCGCGCTCGTCCCGGAGCGCGGCGGCAGGCACGTCGACGACGGCGTCCTGCACGGTGACGCCGCCGACCCTGCACACGCACGCGTGCTGCACGAGCAGGTCCGGCGACCGGAGCGCGAGCAGGAAGCGCGCGGGTGCGTGGGCATGGGCCGACGCCGTCGTCGTGGTCAGGCGCAGCGCCGCCGCGTCCTGCCCGAGCATCCGCACCTCGAGCTTCTCCTAGTGCTGCAGTAGGTGACGGTCGTGGCGGCGGAGGTCATTGCCGTCGCGGCCTGCTTGGCCTCGTCCTCGAGCTGCTCCACGCGGTCGCGCAGCTCGCCGATGTAGGCGGCGGCGTCCACGAGAAGGGACGCATTGTCCATCTGGGACACCGTGGGCACGGCGGCCCGGAGCTCGCAGAAGCGGCGGTTAAGCCTGTCGCGCCACTGCCGCTCCGCCTCCACATGGCTGAGGACGGGATCGTTGGTCCGGGGGCCGGGCTTCCGGCCACGCCTCTTCGGTGGTGCTGCCGGTTGGCCGTCGTCGTCGTCGTGTCCAGCCGAGCGCGAGTCTTCGCACCCCATGTGACGCCGTCGTCCAGGCACTCGTCGCTCCCCAACCATTGCTCCTGGGCAGCCTCGCTGGACAACAAAGTCCTCCATGGCTGTCCGCCATGCCAACTCCCTCCGACGATGACGACCTGCGAGGTGTGGGTCGAGCGGGTTTGAGCTGTGGGATGGGGCGGGTTGGGGCGGGTTGCTGAGCTTCGACTCTGGGGCGGGTTGGGTTAGCAGAGTTAGTAATGAGCAGTGGGGTGGGGCGGGTTAGGAGCGGGTTTAGCCCCATTAGAGCAACTCCAGCCCAGCATGCAAATTTAGCCCCTATTTTTTTCATTTGCATACTGGCCTGCATAGAATAGGGACCCAAAATTGACTCCAACTCCAGCCCAAGATCCTATCAGTGTCAAAAAAAAAAAAAAATGTTTGGGGCCAAGTCGAGGCAGGCCCGGCTGTTCCTCGGCGTCGCTGCGTCGTTGTCGCAGCCGACGCCAAGACGCCGTCGCAGCTGCAGCGCGGCTCCCGACAAAGGCGGCGGCTTTGGCTTCGGGTGAACGCGTGGCTCGGCGTAGACGTACGTCGCGAGAAGGATGACGGCGCGGTCGCGGCGCCTGCGCCCCAATGCCATGGCGAGGGTGACGCAGAGCTTTTTGCTCGACGCAGCGCCGCCGACGACGGCGCGGTGGGGCGAGCGACGTGGGGCTCCTGCGCCGCCGTGGCGGCGTGCTGCTCATCGTCGAAGGGAGCTCGAAACTTGTTCCTTTTTTTTTCCTCTTGCGTGAAGCACTGAACCTGCTTGACGAAACAGCAAAGCCTGCTCGCGGCAAAGCGGCGCCCATGGCCGACTGGCTCCAGCGCTGCTGGCTGGCGGGCCTTGCTCTCGCGGCGGCCGGCGGAGCCATGTCCGCGCCAGCAGAGCCCGCAAGCGCGGCGCTCGGCGCCAAGGCTGAGGCTCGGCGGGTTCGCGCGCGGTGCCAAGGCTTCAGGCACAAAGGGAGTCAGCGCGGCGCGCGCGCCGCGCTGCTTAACCCGAGCCAGCTAGCCATTGCCGAAGTCAGCGCCGGCTGGGCGCTTCGCGCCCGCGCCTCCCGACGGAGCCAGCGCTGCGCGCGATGAAGCTTCAGCTAGCGGCGGAGATTTATCCGCGACGCGTGACGAGCCGAAACCACCGCGTGGCGGTGCTCGCCTGCGGCCTCCCCAACGGAGCCCCCAGGCTGCGCACCGACGAAGCTCGGTCATGGCTGGACGAACCTCGGCGGCTCGCGGGCTGCCCTCGCAGACGGGCGTGGCGCTGTGGTCGTCGATCCGTGGCCGCGGGCAGCCAAGCCGGACCTCTCCCGGGCCGCATTGCTCGTTGGCTGGCCTCTTTCATCGAATACGGTAGCGAGTTGGCGGGGCGCCGGCCGATCGCGGGGGCTCTTCGCGCCCGGGTCGACCGAGGAGGCCACCACCTGCCCTGCCGCCTCGCAGCACTTCGAGGACCACTCGCAACGGCCTCCTCCTCCTCCACGACGCAGTGCTCCGGATCCGTCGAGGGGGTCGCCGGCGAGCACCCGCCAGGTGCCGTGCCGCCGCGGAGGGATTCGCTGTGGGGAGGAGGAGTGCCGTCGAGCCTTTGTGCCATGCCGCCACCAGGTGCCGTGGCGAGCCTTTGTGCCGTGGCGGCCGTGTGCGGGAAGAGGAGCGGCGGGAGGAGGAGCGGCGCGGCGGGCGGCGGGAGGGCGGCGGCGGGGTGGCGGCGGGGAAGGGAGTCGGGGAAGAGGGAATCCGATTCCTGGGGGCTCAAACTAAATTTTGAGGGTTCTTATAAAATAGGAGTCTAATTAGGAGATCCACCTGAGTTATTTTTTTTTTTACTCAAACTCCTAAAATTTAGGATAGAGACTTGTTTAGGGACTCCACTCGGAGATGCTCTTAGCAGGTTGAGGCGCTGCGTGTGGTGTGGCCGAATCGTGCTCGAAGTCCAGCAGCACTCCTTTTGGCAAAGAAGAGAAGATTTCCATACTCATTTACCACAAGCGAGTCCTCAACTCCTCAAACCCCAAGAAAATTCCATATTTATTTTACCATACCACAAGAGAGACCCCTTTAGCCCAAAAAGGAGTTCCCCCCTTTTCAAAACTAGAGGTGCAAAAGGGTAACCTTTAAGTGCACCTCCTAACCTTATTAGTTCAAATATTTATACTATTTTTTAAAAAATTTAGAGAAGTAGTATAAATACTTAAACTAAAGAGGTTTAGAGGTGCGCCTAACAATCACCAATTTGCAGGTAGACCCAAAACCAAAAGGAGTACGGTAAAAGTGCTCGGCTTTGGAGTTTGGACGCCTGGATAATTTCATCCTATACATGATGTGAGCCAGCGCTCTGTATATACAGTATTTATTTCTGAATACGCAAAAGATTTGCATGTCATCACAGCCAGCACCCTGTACATGATTTTACAATGGCACCAGAAACGTGAAAGGTTTATCACGGCTGTGCAGCGCACATCAGCAATGGCGTTAAAACTCAATATGTAATTTTAGTACATACTTCCACCGATGATCCACCTTGTGTGATGTGTCCATGTCCATTTAGGTCTGTTCTAAATAACTGGTTTACCCTCGCTGTGTGTCTAGTCATTAACAGATGTCTAGTCATTAACCGAGGAAGAAAATATTGTATTACGGGACCTATTTAAAAGTTCCTCTGTTCTCTTTTGTATATCCACACAATTATAATCGTAACAAATGTAAGGTACTTTACAGTTTCAAGATACTGATACCCTTTTTTATCGTTGTCTTTCATGTGATCCACTTATTGATTACAACTGTTTTCATCATTTTCTATGACTTCGAACCAGTTATTGAATTAAAAAAAAATAATTCCCATAAGAGAGCAGCAAGCTTGGTACTAGGCCGGTGGTCGGTGGAGGAAAGAGTATACTAGGAATTGCAGCAAGCTTGGTCTCCTGAAGAAGAACCAAGTTGAGGTTAGATGAGAGCAGCTCAGCATGAACATCATCACCACATTTATTAACCGGATCACCCAGGTTTCTCACATTCCAACAACAAACAGAGAAGCTTCCATTCATTGATATTGTGTTCAACACCATACGTGAGAAATTGCTTAGGAGCATCTGTCTGATTTCCACAGGCGGCACCCTAAGTTCAGGATACATGGTATTGGAAGATGGGAAACTTGATGCCACGCCTACTGGTACTGGGGACAAAATTGGGAGCCAGAAGCTTCCGAATTCGGCAGGTGGCGGCGTGGCGCCAAGGTGCATCACTGCACAGATAGCTTTTTTTTTTTTAGATAATGGATATATATATCCGGCTTCATCTACGAAAAAAGGTAGAATCAGGCCAATTATTACAAAAAGTCACACACTGGATAAAACGTCCCAAAGAACGAAACACCACGATGGAAAATAACAAGTCTCACAGGAAAGTTTTGACTAAGTGTAACCGATAATCCTATGCGAAAGCCATCCATTGGAGCCGAAAAAAAAATTGAAGAGCTGCCGTCTCCGAAGAATCGTGCGGCATTAACGAGCTGCTGCGAGAGGTCCTCACACCGCTGCAGCTTGCGCCCATTGTCGGGCAGTGAGTGCCCCCCGAATAGAACCTGCAAAAAAAGATTTCGGTCTACATTTGTCAAAAACCACCTCATTTCTTGTTAGCCATACTTGTCCAAAGATAGAGCGAATGTTTGCGGTTAGTAAAAAGATGTTCACGCGATTTACCCCCTCCCTTCGACCATGAAGTGAACAAGTTCTCAAAATTAATCGGGGGTGCTAAGCCAAATATTAAATGTACAAATAGCGCCACGAAACTTAGCATAGCAACAGTCAAAGAAGAGGTGATTAATGGTTTCTAGAGAGTAGCAGAAAGCGCAGTTTGGATCACCATTCCAATTGCGCCGGATCAAATTGTCTTTAGTTAATAAAACACCCCTCTTTAAATACCACAAGAAAATCTTGATCCTTGAAGGTATTTTAATCTGCCAAATATCCTGTGACACCCGAACTCCATTATTAATTAAAACCGCGTACATCGATCTAACCGAGAAAATACCAGAAGAATGAAGGCCCCACACAAACCTATCTTTTTCCCCCTGTAAATTTACATTGTGCAGCGATGCTACAATTCGATGCCAGTCCCGCAAATTCCTTCCCACCAAATTGCGACGGAAGGAGACATTTAGGAACCTGAAGCTAGCACAGGTGGCTACCGAATCCTCGCTTCTGCGTACTATATTAAAACAACGAGGGGAATTTGTCTTTTAGTGGTTGCTTACCCAACCAGGCGTCCACCCAAAACCGAGTCTGAGACCCATCATTCACCTGGAATGAGCCATGCTCCATGAACGAATCTTTTACCTTCATCAAGCCTTTCCAGAAGTGAGAATCTGAGGCTTTTTTAGAGCAACTCCCTATAGTCTTATCCTTTATATATTTGTTCCTCAGCAATTCCTGCCACAGACCATCCTCATTGCACAATTTAAACAACCATTTACTTAGCAAGGCGCTAAAACTCTACCGCTGCACAGGACAATCACAGTGACACTACTTAACACTAAACTAAACTGCTAGCGCAACCAACCGCCCGTCTAACCTGGATTATGCATGCCTCCAACACGCGCGACGCTCAGAGCCAGGCAAGCGCCGCGGCGGTGAGCGCGGCGCCGGCTCCGGCCACCCTCCAGACGCCAGGCCCGCTCGCGCCACCACCCGCCGCGGCGCTGTGGTGGCCGTGCGATCCTCCCGAGGCCGTCCTCGCGCCGACGCCGGCGCCGGCGCCCGCACCGACCCGCCGAGGAACGGGCGGCCGGAGCTGCCTCTTCCGAACCCGCCGCCCGCCGCCGCGTCCTCCTCCGCCACCGCCGCCGCCCTGGAAGTGGGCGGCCACGCAGAGCAGCGCCAGCGCTAGCGCGCAAAGCAGCCTCCTCGACCCGCCTCTCATCGCCGTTCGCCGGCCCAGGTGCTGTGGCTGCGGTGCGTCGAAGGTGGAGATGGGGAAGGCGCCCGTGAGCGGTGGTTGATGATGACGATGCCACGACCCACGCCACGAGTGCAGTATTTATGCGCGCGGTACAGGCACTACGCCTCCACTCGAACCGTCTCCCTCAACTTGACAGAGCGGGCGGGGCTTTATGGAGCGGGGCGCTGGCGACGGCATGCAGCGAGAGGCAGCGAGGCAGCGGCGCAGCGAGAGCAGGGCAGCGGACGCGTGCGCGCGAGGCGCTGCAGTTTGCCGTGCGGGACGCGCCAAGCGCGGCCAGGGCGACAGTGGCTTTTGCAGTATTTGGACTCGTTTTTTTCTTTTTTTTTTTTGTCATGTTCTAAATTATAGAAAGGGCAGAAAAAAAAAGCTCCCAAAAGTCGGCAGTGTCGAGTCATATCGTCGAGTATAACTGGCGTGCACAGAAGAAGTGACTGTACGGGACGCCATTTTTCGTCGCCCCCTGGACGGAAGCGGATATCTCTCGTTGCTCTACTCCCGCAGTTCGCGTTTGATTGGCTGCATGAGCCCTCAGCTAGCTTCTGCGCGTGCGAGAATAGATATTTTATTTGGTTCACAGTGTTTGGTTCCCCGCCGCACTGCGCCTGCGTAACCTTCGGCACGCCACACAAGGCTGGCTGCTGTTTGGTTCTCGCTGAGCATTGGCCGCCACATGCTTTTTTATTTGTCGTTTGCACCTGCTGCTTCGTCGTGTAGCGTGCATTAACTGCGGCAGAGCTGTGGCGAGTGTGGCGGGCATTCTGGCCGCCACCGCCACACCGTGGCGCGGCCTGCCACACCGTGGCGTGGTGAACGAGGGCCAGGAACCAAACACGCCCAGACTCCACGCATGCAGGCCACACCTTTAATTTGAATCAGGCTCCGGAGAAATGCAAAAATCAATCATTTCTATCGGGCTAGGCTCACTCGATGCAAACGAGCTCCAAGCTACGAACGGTGCGTGAGACAGAGATATGTGAACAAGGCTAACCAAACAACAACTCTATGTAGCCACGCGGAAATGATTCAGGAACTAAACATCAGCTCGCTGTATGCACTCGACCTGGCTCTTGGCGGGTAGTGAGAAGGGAAAGAGATAAAAGATAATTCCTCCATTTCAGAATATTTATCGCCGCTTCACGAAAACAAGTGTCGGTAATTTTTATAAATATTAAATATCATCAATTAGTATTATAATTAGTATCATCGAGAAAAGACCTTTGGATCTAGTTTTTTAAAAAATTATTTAAAGATATAAATATTACATGTATTTTCTACAAATCAAGTCAAACTTGTGGCACATATCCCACGGCGATACTTATTTTAAAACGGAAGGAGTATGCATAGGTGGACATGCAAGTGATATGAAAGGCTGACACACGTACACGTGAGACCTAATAAAGTATGTTAACGATAAATATTTAGGGACAAGCTTCTGTAGTTAAAACGGCCAATAATTAGGGATAGAGGGAGTACAACTTAAACTGAATGATAAGTAGGGACAGAGGCACTATAACTTAAACCGAATGATAAGTTTTATGAGAAGAAAATATTGTTAATTGATAAGATAAAAATAGCCTTTTAGCTAAAACAAAACAAGCGGGAATAAGTTAGGATATTCTCAATCATCAAACTAGATAGTTTTTATTTTTATTAATTATGATGCTACAGTTTCATTTTTATTAATTATGATGCTAACTAAAAACTAATAATGTAGCATTCTAATTAAAGAAGAGACGAGAGACAAGCAAATAATTTTTTAGATAAGAATCTACAAGAACCAAGATACGAGGATATATGATTAGTAGAAGATACATATAAGATTTATGATTGGAAAAAATATTTTTTATAGAAGCCATCCATTAAGCAGTTATATATGTATCTACGTAAACTAATAGATATAGAAATTACATGTAGTTCCTAGCATTAGGACCGTTCTTAAAAGGTCCAAAAGTCGTGACTGTCAGGCTCACTTGGAGAAGTTCCAAGTCTCTATAGAAGTTGAATTTTTCTTCCAATTTGGAGCCTTTTATATCCCCAATTTGGAGCCTTTGAAAAACTATTCGACCATTGCATGTTTACAAAGGCTCTGCACATAGTAAAGTCCATGACTTATACTACAGTTCATATATTGGTGGATGTTGCTACAGTTCATATATTGGTGGATTTTGAAGTGTTTAATAAGTTATTATCTAAACAACCCATTAAGATGCTATTAAGCAATTAATGGCAATTGTTGTGTTTAACATTTTTGGGTTGTTTTCTATATACAAGTTGTCTATGAAACCTTTAACCTTCATCTTGACTTAATTAGAACCCAAAGGTCACATGGTTGACTTTTGGTGACATGCAAAGTATAAAGTTATTTTATAATCATGTTTTAAAAGATCTAAAATGCATTATCATGGCATGCTGGTCTCCTTCTATTCCTTTTCTTTCTTTCATGTTCATACTAGTGGTTAATAAAGTTCTTAAATCATGTGTTTGACAAATATGAATAATTTTCATATCTTGTCCTTGGGTTTGAACTATTTATTGTTATCATGGCATGTTTTGCATTTTTATCTTTAGTTATAGTTAACTCAGCCATATGTTCAATTAGGTTCACATGCTACATTTTGTTCTATTTAATAATTTGTTTTTGCTTCATCGTATTTTTTAGTTATTCTCTACACTGTGATTTATTATTAACAAGTTGATATACTATAATCTCAAAAAAAGTTAATATATCACATGATTATTAGTGTTATAGTGGCGTTACTTAAGGCCTGGGGTGTGTTATTACAAATTCAACGCGCAGGGCGAAAACAGAGAAGAAGATGGCACCGCCTTGCCTACGGCGAGGCCGGGCCCCCTAGCCGGCCAGCGGGCCGGGCCGGGAGCCCAAAGCCGGCCAGGTTGCTTTGCCCTTTTTTAGGGAAAAACCAAAACAAAGTGTACAACTTATCATAATCTCGTCAGTAGTATTGCCACAACCCACAATCCGAACTTCCACCATTGTTTTGAAGCTATTTCAGTACTGTTCCGGTTCTCATAATTTGTCCAAATCAACACAAACCAAAAGATGATTAAGAATCCATTACTGATAGTAACATCGTGAAGTCACATGCCCAATTCTACCAAGTCACAACTCGGAAGTTCCCAAAAAACCAGAGACCATTGCAGTCCTGCAGAATGCAGATAGATTTGAAAGTACCAAACAATCACGCAGGCAAACCTTGAACTCCTCCGTTTATTCATACGTGGTGGGTATTTTTTTGAACTCGACAAGAAATCGTAAACTTGTCTACTGCACAGCTAGCTAATCGCTAAAACTCTACTGCTGCACAAGGTAATCACAATGACCCAAACTTCAGTTCACAATCCCAGCCAGAACGGCACATGCCTCCACCGATGTGCTGCTACCACTAAACTACTAGTGCTACCAACCGCCCCGTCTAACCTGGATGGATTGCGCTCAGAGCCAGGCGAGCGCCGCGGCGGCGAGGGCGGCGCCGGCTCCGGCCACCCTCCACACGCCAGGCCCGCCCGCGCCACCCGCGGCGGCGCTGTGGTGGCCGTGCGAGCCTGCCGCGGCCGTCCTCCCGCCGACGCCGGCGGCGGCGCCCGCACCGACCCCGCCGAGGAACGGGCGGCCGGAGCTGGAGCCGGAGCGGCCTCTTCCCGACCCGCCGCCACCACCTCTTCCTGACCCGCCGCCGCGTCCTCCTCCTCCGCCCCCCGCCGCCGCCACCTCCTCCTCCTCTGCCACCCTTGCAGGACGCGCCCTGGAAGTGGGCGGCCACGCAGAGCAGCGCCAGCGCCAGCGCGCAGAGCAGCCGCGTCCCGCCCCCTCATCGCCGACGCCGATGCGGTGGCTGCGTGCTGGTGGTGCGTCGAGCTGGAGATGGGGAAGGGGAAGGGGAAAGCGCCTGTGACAAGGGCTCGAGGAGAGGCGGCGTCTTTTTTGCCTGTTGCGGCAGGACAGCCACTGGCTACTACAGGCGAGGCGAGAGAACGTGGCTTCGTGGCGCGCAATTCGCCTGCAACCGTCCTCCTCCAATTTTTATGGCACCGCACCGTGGCTATAGCGCTGCACGGCTACGCGGCTATGCGCCTAACGCCTTGTTCGGATTGCAAATTTTTGCAATCCGATGAATAGTAGTGTTTTCGTTTTATTTGACAAATATTGTCCAATCGTGGTCCAACTAGGTTCAAAAGATTCGTCTCGTGATTTACAACTAAACTGTGTAATTAGTTATTTTTTTACTTATATTTAGTGCTCTATATATATGGGTAAAAAATTGATGTGATGGAGAGAGAGTGGAAAAATTTGGAATTTGGAAGGAACCGAACAAGGCTATGCCTACGGATCTGCAGTACAAGTTCAGTTTCGATTTCGCGTTTTTCAATTGGAAAAACGCGTGGACAGGTCCAGCACTTCGGCTTCGGATATTTTTCCGATTCGAAGGACAGCTGAGCCGCGTGGTGGACTGGTGGTACAGCTTATAGCTTGGCTGGACTCGGAGAGGTGCGTACATGCGCCTGTCGCTCTTCTACGATTAGCCACGTGTTCATCGATTTCAATTATTTATAAAAATATATGTACTGCTTGTCTTATTTAAAAATTATATAAAAATTTTAAATTTAAATCATTCTTTAAGAACTTTTATTAGTAAAACAATTCATAATAAAAGAAATAATTTTTTGTATAAATTTGATGTAAAAATTCAAACATTTTATAAATTAAGATAGAGAATGTACTTTATTAACTAAGTACTACTCACAATGACCCAGCATTCCGCGAGCACATGTTCTTGGCACCGGGCCGATTGATTGTTCGCGTCGAACTCTTGGGAGTTGCACGGTGTGGTTTAGAACTATAATACAGGTAGATCAAGGGTCTGTTTATTTAGAACTATAATACCACGTATAGAATTACAATTCTTCGTAGTTCATTTTTCAACTAAACTGAAATGGGCGTGCGCTGCGCTATATTCCAAACACAAACAATACTGAGGACCGAGCACAGCTCGGTTGGTACGCTCCTGGGTGCAGGACCGCTCGCAAGTTCGATCCCTGGGTGGGACGAACTTTGCGTGCCTCACCAGGGATTTATTCCCCGTTAATAAATCCAGTTGTCTCTCACGCGTGGAGCCACAAAGGGAATGCGACGCGCCCGTCGCCTACAGGTCCGTGGATGGAGCTGGTGACCTCTCGAAGGACGCATTCTAGTTGTCTGCGTATAGGTGTAGGTTTGCTTGTGTACTTATGGTGTGAGTGTGGTGTGCGTGTGTAGGTTGGTGTAAATTGTATACGAAATAGATACTACAACCGCATCTGCATTTATGAAGGCATAAAAAAAAAAATACCGTACCGTTACATTATTTGTTGGAAGGAGGTGGAGCAGCGCCGAACTGATTGATCCCAGCTATTAAAAATTAACATGTTTGGATGCTAATTAGACGGACTAAATGTGAACTTATTTCAAAACTAATTGCACAAAACGGTGACTAATCATGGCCTAATTTTTAGTGCTGCTGCTGCTGCTCTCGGATGACAGGGAGGTGGCCCTTCTGTTGCAAGCACGCTACAGTCTCGTACAAGCTCTTCCTCAGCGGAGTGAACTCCAATCCCAGGTCCCTGAGCCTCTGGTTGGAGAACCTGTACGGCTTCGCCATCGGCTTGCCGTCGTCTTCGCACCTGCATCATCGCATCAAAGACCCCAGAGTTTCTCAGAGCCAGCACACTGCACCGACACGACGCCCCCACACAGAGCTGGTCGCTCGCTCGTCGGTGACGGCCACGACGACGACGATGACGGAGGTGGAGGAGGTGGAGGGGCTCTGCGCTTACTTGACCGTGACGGGGTAGTGCGGGAAGAGGTCCCTGAGCATGGCCACGAGCTGGGCGCGGTGCAGCACGGCGCCGATGCAGAGGTACCGGCCGCGCGCGGCGGTGCCGGCCTCCTCATAGGCCAGGACGTGCGCGCGCGCGACGTCGCGGATGTCGGCGTAGGCGGCGACGGCGTTGGGGATGGAGCTCTTGGTGCCCATGAGGTAGCGCGCGACGTGCTGGTTGCTGATGTTGAGCGCCTGCTGCAGCATGGGACCCACGGTCACGCCCGGCACCACCACGGCTAGCCGCAGGCCCCGGGCGGCCGCCGCCTCGGTCGCCGTGGTCTCCGCCATCATCTTGGCGCAGCAGTACAGGTTCTGCAAGCACGGAAAATTAAACACGGGGGGCAAACGCGAATCATCCATGCATGGCGGCGTCAGGATCGAGTCAGGTTTGCTCACGTCGGTTCGCTTGCAGAAGTCGTAGTCGCTCCAGCATGTCTCGTCGAGGACGGCGTCGGGGCTCCGGTTGGGGTCCATGTGGACGGCGCCGTAGGAGGAGGTAAAGACGACGCGGCGCGCGCCCGCGTCGGCCGCGGCGTTGATGACGTTCCTGGTGCCCTCCACCGCCACCGGCACGAGATCCTGTGGACGCCCGGCCGGCAGGAGAAGCGTAAGCAGACGGAGGCACATTGCTTGTGAAAGAAAATGGAAGAGGTAGCTAGCAGTGATCGACGATGGCTGACCGGGTCGTTGGAGATTGGAGAGGCAACGTGGAAGACGCCATGGCAGCCGGCGAAGGCCGCGCGGAGGGAGGCGAGGTCGAGGACGTCGGCGCGGTACAGGGTGAGGCGCTCCTCGGCGCCCTCCAGAGCCAGCAGGTGCGCATTCTTGCTGTCCGCTGTGCACGTACGCACGCGCGCGAAGCAGAGGTGGTGTGAGTACAGCAAGCTCTGAACTTGATTGGAGATGGCGGGCATGGCGTACGACGGGCAATGCGATATATATGCAATGCAATGCAAGAGGTGAAGCGAATCAATCACCAGGGTCCCTCGCAGTTCCCCTGACACGGTAGCCGCGCTGGAGCAGCTCCTTGACCACCCATGAGCCGATGAAGCCGCCCGCGCCGGTCACACACACCAGCTGCTCCTGCTGCTGCTCCTCCTCCTCACCGCAGGCGAACGACGACGGCATGGTGATTGGTGACGCTGCCCGCCAGCTGCAGCTGCAACTAGTGGAATTAATGTGTCTGGAACGGTTCAGTCTCAGAGTGTGCGCGTGCTTTGATCTCTCTGTCACTCCTCGACAGATCGATGTGGTTGCCTTGTGCTGTGTGAACTGCGATATTTATAGCGGACGCGGGGCGATGGGCTGGGCTGGGCTGGGCTGCGAGAGGTCATGGTGGCCTGGTGGGGGAGGTGGGTAGAGAGGGCATGGTGGGCGAGGTGGTTCCCGGTTTCAGAGGCGTGCCGTGCCCTTGTGACGTACATTCCCAACAAACATAAACATCTGCGTGTTACACATGCGCGTGCGTTCTTCACATCCCAAGAAAGAAAGACACGTTCACCTAACACGAGTATCCGAATAAATAAACTATACACAACCCATAGAGATCCGTCAATTTAAAAATAGTTATACATGATACGTATCCATGCATGTTTGATATAATTGATTATTGATAAGTATTTTCTTAATGTAACTTTTGTACGGCGTGATATTTAAAGATGCACACTGTTGTAATGTAAGAAAAAAAAGATACACATAATAGCTAACACGCATATAAACATTGAGAATCTCAAGTGAACCTTTTTTCTCTCTTTTTTTTATAGATAATTGCAACCCAACAACTGGTTGTTTTAGGAGCACGCATCAAGCTTTTCCTCTCTCTTTTTTCTCAAATCAGCTGCGGGCCCTTACTCCTACGACACATGCATGCAAACCCTACATTTAGGAACATCTTTGAAGACTGAGCTAAAATTATCTACCACTAAAAATATAACGTTGTTAAATCTTAAAATATTCGTTCTCATGGAAAATCGAACCCAGAACCTCATGTTAAAGCTCTTGTAACCACTAGACTAGGCCCTTTCGCTTGCAATTCATGAAAATAGAAGTTGTATTATTTTCAAATTACATTATTTTGTATAATAAATTACAGTGATGAAATCATTGTGGTTTTAACTGTATTGACTGCATCATTTGGTGTAACTGGTTATTCTTTGCCTTGGGATCAAATTGGTTATTGGACAGTCAAAATTGTTACAGGTGTACCCGAAGCTATTCCGGTAATAGGGTCCCCTTTAGTGGAATTATTACGTGGAAGTGCTAGTGTGGGCCAATCCACTTTGACTCATTTTTATAGTTTACATACCTTTGTACGGGAGTTGAAAATAAGCATAGATCCGAAGATTCCCAAATAGATCAACCTTTTGAACTGCCTGCTGAATCCATGAGCAGGCAAGAGACAACCCGGCGAACTCAAACATCCTAGTAGCCGGAGGAAAAGAAAGCAAAAGCGATTCCCCGTAGTAGCGGCGAGCGAAATGGGAGCAGCCCTAAACCGTGAAAAACGGGGTTGTGGGAGAGCAATACAAGCATTGTGTTGCTAGGCGCGAGCGGTTGAGTGCCGCACCCTAGATGGCTAAAGTCAAGTAGCCGAAAGCATCACTAGCTTACGCCCGACCCGAGTAGCATGGGGCACGTGGAATCCCGTGTGAATCGGCAAGGACCACCTTGCAAGGCTAAATACTCCCCGGGTGACCGATAGCGAAGTAGTACCGTGAAGGAAAGGTGAAAAGAACCCCCAGTGGGTAGTGAAATAGAACGTGAAACCGTCTTTGAGCTCCCAAGCGATGGGAGGGGAAAGTGATCTCGACCGCGTGCTGTTGAAGAATAAGCCGGCGACTCATAGGCAAAGTGGCTTGGTTAAGGGAATGGAACCCACCGGAGCCGTAGCGAAAGCGAAGTCTTCATAGGGCGATTGTCACTTTGCTTATGGACCCGAACCTGGGTGATCTATCCATGACCAGGATGAAGCTTGGATGAAACTAAGCAGAGGTCCGAACCGACTGATGTTGAAGAATCAGCGGATGAGTTGTGGTTAGGGGTGAAATGCCACTCGAACCCAGTCAATATAATAATAGGATAGTGTAAATATAGCTAAAAGACAGTATAAATATATAAAAAAAAAAAAAATCACTTGTTCGTAGAGGCTAAAATAACTGAATGTCACCTAGTCAGTTCTTTTTTAACATGGCGTCATGTTTTGACATGTACTCGGTAATATGTAACATCTTTTAACGTGATCAGAGGTAAAATATATGATTTTTTATACAATACTTTTCCTAATGTGGACAGGGATAAATAGGTACATGAGATGTCTTTATGTGTGTTCAGAAAAAGAATATTATAATTACAAGATATATACACAAAAATTTAAGTTCACCAATAGCAAAATAGCTTAGGTTAGGCCTCGAGTGTATGCGTGAATTATACTAACTGCACTCTAATTGCAAGTGTACAAGTGAATTATGTCTACTAACTTCGATTTCTTTTGCAAAAAATAAAATAAAATAAAAATACGGGTGTACATATGGACCCATATTCTTTACTAGGCCCGCCCCTTTCAGTTTCTCAATATATATTAGGACTTTAGAATGAGTGATATTTTGCATATCAACAACATTTTCACAATGTCATAATTTTGTTGTTCTAGCCGACTCTCTCTTCTTTTTTTTTTCCCATTTGTACATGCCAGTTTCATATGTAAAAAGGCTGTAACCAGCGACGGAGCTACAATGTCTTCTTTCTTCCTTAGCTCCAGCTGCCGCGGCGACATGGCGCCGAGCGGAGCCGCGAGCAGCGAAGGGGTCGAGGAAGATGACTGGTTCGTTTTGCTGGGCCATTTTTATTTCACTAGATTAGCCCTACAAGGCCCAGTTTGTTTCCCAAATGACCAAATCCCCAATCCACAAACAGTCCAACGGTCCATTTCAATCAAAAAAAAAAAAAAAAAAAAAAGTCCAGCGGAATCGCACCCGTCGTCAGGCGCAGTTCCGCTCCGCATCGACGCGGGCGCGAGGCAGCCGCCGCCTGCCGCCACGCGCCAGCCGCGTCTCGCCACCCCGCTCGCCGCTAGCCCGCTCGCCGGTCGCCGCCAGGCGCCACCGCGCCAGCGCGGCCCACTGCCCGTCCGCCTGCCAGCCGCCGCCAGGAGCGGCCCACCGGCCACCGAGGAGCAGGAGCTAGCTCCGTCCCTGATGGAGGGAGAAGGAGAGGAGGAGGAGGGGCGTGAGGCACAGGTACAGAGATACAATCACTTCATTGTTAATCACTAATTGGTTTTATACAATTTACAGGTTCACCCATTCTATGTTTTTTGTAATTGCAATGCATGGATCAACTGATAAAGAACTATTAATTTATTCTGAAAATTTGAGGTAACATCTTGTGTGGTTCATCCACCTTTCACCATAATTTGAGTGATTCTAGCTTTTTCGCTATAATTTGTGCAATCGTAGTATGTGAATATAGTTTGATTTGGGCCATAAGCTTTTTCGTTATCTTCGTGTTAGAACTCACACCTATCATTTTTTGCTGGCTCCGCCACTGACTATAACCCAAAATTTGTTTTATGTTGGGCAGTAAATTTACATTCTAGCTGACTCTTTTTGATTCTGTTTTATCAGGTTTTCTGAACATGTCATTTTGATTATTATTAGTTATTTTGTGCAAAGGTGCATATCTTCATGCTATCACTGTACTTACTGAATGGCTTTCTGATTATATTTCAGGTTCATATGGCCTGTGTAATGCAAGGGCGTAGGTAAATCTAGATGAATGCTTCACTTCATTCCCATTTAGCTATCAGTTTTTTCACTATTTTCATAAGACATACTTCTTTACTTAATGTACACCATGTCAGTTGAATGTTCCTTGCTATTTTATTTAATTTTGTTACAACTGTTTCATGGACTTCCTCAAGAATGTGAATGCTAGACATCAATCTAAATACTCCTGTGAATATTGTTAAACAAACATCATCATTTATATTTGCACCACACTGTTCAGTGCTAAAGTTTCTTTTCTGAATTATTATCACAATGCATAGTTAAGTTATTGTATTCTTTTTTACTTTATTGTGATTCAGAGTTGGAGTGGCATACTATGATTCAGATACACGCCAACTTTTTGTGTTAGAAATCTGGGAAGACAGTGATGGGGAATTTCCTCTGATTGATCTTGGTATGTTCCTCACATAAATAGAAATCAAGTTTGCTTCCTATTTGTTTGGAATATAGACATAAGGGCTGCTATTGTAAAAAAGACACTTACGTATGTCTTCCAATATATTCAGAAATGGAACTTTTTTGTCTTCCAATATATTCAGAAATGGGACTTTTAGGATTGGTAGTAAATGAAATCATATATCTGACACTGTGATCCTGGTTTTGCATCAGTGAAATTTCAGTCAAAACCGAGCACAATATACGCAAGCACAAAAAAACAGAAGAAGCACTTTTGTCGGCTTTACAACGAAATGGTACGGCCACAACCACTTCTTCGAACTGATGTCTTTATCTCTTTTGATGGGTTTGCATGAAATCATGCAGATGGTAATGATGAGGCTCCTGTTGTGAAGCTCATGAAAAGCTCAACATTCAGCTATGAGCAAGCCTGGCACAGGTTAGTTGCTTTATATACTGTTCACATAATGTAGTAAGAGGTATTATTTCTGTGGCTTATAATATTCCTTGCATCAATATATAAGGATGGTCACAATATTGTCTTGATTTGCATAGTACAACATTTACAAATACACTAAATTGCTCGACATCCTTTTGGATTGCTCTTGTATTCCTTCTTTAACATGTAGTAACCAAATTCGTCATGCTTTGGTGCAAAATTGCTTCACTTTAGTAATATGTATGCGATGATGAGTTTTGCATTATTAATTTGTAACCAGAATACTCTGTATTAGCTAAACATCTTACAACCATGCTTAGTCTTGGTCCATGTGGAAAAAGGGACAAGAAACACTTTATTAGCTATGTGATGACCTAAGCTATGACTATCAATTTTCTTTTTTGTCTATATCTCTATTCTGGGACTTGCATGTGAAGAAACAAAATAACAAGCGCGATTTCTTCTTGTAAAGTTCACCATAATTAGTAACCACCAAGCCTCATAGTATTTTTGTTATCTATCTCAGTGATATCTTTAAGCTGATAACTTGATGATGTAATACTTTGTATATGCATATCTAAACTGCAGATTGATCTACTTGAAAGTTGCAGCTATGGACGATGGACTAAGTGCAAAAGAAAGGATATGCTTTGTAAGTGATCTTAAATGAGAAAATCTTGCCACACTAATTGCTTTCTTACATGTTTCAATTCGCCTCCTATTAGAAATATTAATTTTATTGCAAGTACCTGTTAATTGCATCTGAGATAAAAAAAAATATATTGTTGGGCCAATAATACGTGAATATGTGATCAAGCACTGCAAGAAGGATTGCTATTTCCCTCAAAAAACAAACAAAGGATCGCTACCCTACTGCTTTTCTCATTCCATTCTAAACTGATATTATCCTCTACTTTTCTCATTCTATTCTAAATTCAGTCACTGATAACCACTGATTATTTATTATCTTTTCTATTATTCCTTTTCTACTCCCAATCTTGTTATCCATTTCTAGTTACGAGATGGAAATATCTTCTTGGTTTACTTGCAGCTTAATTCCATGATGGATCTTGGAAGTGATGTTCAAGTTCGTGCTGCCGGAGGTCTCCTAGCCGTATTAGACAACGAGAGACTTCTTGACACCATTGAACAGATGGAAGGTGGAGCATCCATTGCGATCGATTCTGTGGTACAGATCTCATTTTATCCTTTGATGATATGAGATAAATCGAACACACTGATGTGTTGAGATTTAATTACATCTTCTGTCATGGGCAGTCAGCTGAGCTTATGGTCCCAGACGGCAGGCAATATGTCAGATTGGATCCGACCTGACATACTGCTGCCCTGGCCAGTCCCCTCGTAACCAACAGACTGCCCATGACATCTTCCAGTGATAGTCTAGTTTGTAACCAACATAATTTTTTTATATATATGTTCTGGAAATGTGGACTGAACACATTTTTACCAGGTTGGCATTCTCCTATCTATTTTTTAGTTAGCATTGAATGCCTTGACTTATACTCACAGAGATAAGTTCCTTAAACTCGATGCAACTGCTCATGAAGCACTACAGATTTTTCAAGTAGATAAACACCCTAGTTACATGGGAATTGGAAGGGCTAAAGAAGGGTAAAAATCTTTCATCAAGGATTCAAGTTTTTTGTGCTAGTTTTTGGCTGGCGTCCAATTTTTAATAATACTGTCAAACTGCAGGTTCTCAGTTTTTGGCATGCTCAACAAGGTAAAAACCTCATTTTTTATTTACTTCTTCTCTGAAAAGCACTGACTGTGTTTTTTGAATTTAGTGTATCACGCCAATGGGAAGACGCCTCTTGAGGTATCTCTTACCTCTGATAATAATGATGCAATAATGATAAGCCAAATTTGTATTAACTATTACTTTTTGGTGTCAGGGCATGGTTCCTACGTCCTATAATTGATATTGATGTCATAAATAATCGCCTGAACACAGTATCCTTATTCACTTTCTCAATTCTTGATGCCCACTAGGCACCATTAGTTTTATGTACTGTTTTCCTAGAAATGGCAGATAACATTCTTTCTTTGCTGTGAAGAAGTAATGTCTGCATTGCGTGAGACTTTAAAGTCTGTCAGAGATGTTCCCCACATGCTCCAGGTTAAGTGGCGATACATACAAATTAATGTGGTGTTATTTGTACCTTCTTTGGTTGTGAAATTGTAGTGCAATCATAACCCCTTTAGGCCTGTGTCAATATGTCATAGAAAGACCCTTTTCAAAGATAAACTGAACGCTTTTATAGCTTTAGTTATGCTCTATTTATGGAAAACTGGCCTCAAATTCTCCTCCTGAGTTTGTTGGGTCTTGTGGTAGTTCAGCCTGCACTTGCTCCCAAATTGTTCTGTGGTCTGATATTTTCTTTTGCCCACCCTGTTCTTGCTATAAATATTGTGAATTTAGCATAACATAGTACACATCTTGTTTCTTATAATGAACAGTGAATGAAGGCATTGTTTTGGTTTATATATGGTAAAACAAAACCTTGTGCTTATTATAAGTATCTCCAAGCATGCTGATTCAGGTCTAGAGCTCTTAATACTCATGCCTGATATTTGTTTTTTTCTATAGAAATTCAACTCTCCAAGTTCCTTCTGTACAAGCAGTGATTGGAACACATTTCTTAAGGTACCCCAAAAGTTTTGTTTCGGAATACCTACATTTAGCCTGGGAGATAGAAAACATGTCTTTTTAGATCATTAGTATTTTTATGCCTGCATGTTTGTGCAGTGCAGTACTAATTGAAAACTTAAATTTCAAATTCCCTGGTCTCCGCAAGTAGGCATAACACCAAGCCATGTTTGTTATATTACTTATTTTACCAGTGTAAATATTAAGATAAGTAGTTAGAATTTCTGGAAGGAAATACCTGAAAATTTTCATGATGATCTTTTGATTATTGCTTCATAGCATTCGTCATGCAACATGTTTTGGTTACCAGTGTTGGGAAAGTAAGATTATCAGTCATAGTTGGTGCATGGTTTTTATTATCATAATTTCTATGCCTTCTCTTGTCAGAACTTCTAGTCTTCAAGTATGTAAAGCTCCTCTATACAACTAGGAGTACTTAGGACTAACTGTTTGATTTTAAGGGAAGTGGAACTTAGAATCCAGGACCTAATTACTACAACCATGTGCCTTATCACTATTGTCAGGTATACTTTGTATAATTTTTTTAAAAAATAAACTTAATCATTTTGAATGAGTTCTTGTTTTTGGCCTTTCTCTTGCCTAGCAAGTTTACTATTTTGCATAAACTATGACTGAAGTGTTACATATACAGTGTCATAAAAAAAATTCTGTCTTCTCCCCATTTACTTATGGTATAGGGAAAAGTCTACGTAACCCCCAAACTATCCAGGGTTGTCTACTTCACCCCCTCAACTATGGAACCGTCTATTTTACCCCCTAAACTTTCCAAAACCGGTCAAATTACCCCCCCCCCTCTCTTAAAGCAGTTTTAGATGGTGATTTTGCTACAGTGACAGTGGTTTTGTCCTTTTCAGTGTATTTGCTCTCTGCTGCATATAAACAAGATTTTTGAAGTAGGAATATCAGAGCATCTGGCAATTAAATTGCAACATATGAACATTGATTTGATTGGAAAGGTATCAGTCTCCCAAGGGAGAACCATCAGTTCCACCAATCCGATACTGAAATTTAGACAAGTTTCATGTGGTTATAGGATCCTTTTCCTCATTGTGCATCCTTTATGTTTTCAGGCAAATTCTTCCATTACAGCAGAGTTGGATTATGTGTCAGACCTGGTCAGTTCAAAACTTTGTCACGTTTCATTTTTATTTGGACATATTGCCACCTTTTATTTTTATGCGCTTAATAGAAAAATATGCACAAAAGTACCGATGGGCACAATAAATGGTTTGACTGCAAAACTTCTTAAGCATCACATTTTTTTTTTATCAGGCAATGTAATGACCAAGTCTTCTCCCACTCTCTTTCTAGAGATCTATGTTATATCTTATCTCATTTTGTGCTAGTGATATAAGTATCATTACACATTATACATGATGAACTTCTATAGTGTGATTTTTGGGTATTGTTAAAAAGTTTATGAAATAATGATTTGTGAAACTTGTTGCTTCACTGAACAAAAATTATACGCTTCAATGCATTCTTCTATTACGCCCAATCCACTGACCAAGTGCTTGGAGTCAGACATGGTTGACACTTTGTTTTTGACTGCAATTAACTAAGCACATATAAAGTAATGATAAATATATGTCGCCCTCAGTATCCAGGCCGTTGCCTGGGATTGGTAAGATTCGTTTTGACGGTAGGCTGTGACTGTGTTTCTTCCTCCTCCACCTTCTTCCTCACCTCATATTCCTCTGCCCCCATCTGTACCTCCACCGTGAGCGCGTGCTCCCCCCCAGCACTGTATCCATGACTTGACGTGGGTCAGTGCTCTAGGTCAAGCAGTGGTGTGAGAAGCTGCCAGTTGATCCTTGATTTCGCAGCCGCAGCCAGGAGGACACAGGGAGGAGAAGAGGAGGTCATGAGGGAGCGGGGCCATGGCTGGCATGTGAGTTGTCTGCGAGGAAGCCAGGTGGTGAGGAAGAGGAAGGCAGCTTTGTTTTCTCCCGTCTGTTTCAGTTAAGGTGGACGCTGCAGATAAGGAGGGTGCCAAATCCACTCTCATAAAGTAATTGAGAAATAGGAGGGAAAATATGCGACAATCATTCTTTTGTTCATCTTTTTGTCTCTGTAACATTTGCTGTGTACATCTTCATTTTAAATGTTTGGGTGACCATTGATAACTATCTGGTTTTTGCCAAATATTTTGGTTCTTGCTATCATGACAATTTTCTTTTGTGTGTTGAGGCATTTTGATGGAAATGGCAACTATTTATTGCTACTACTGATGAAGACAGTTTTTTAGGGATCTGTTTTTACTGTCTCATACACTGTTAATTGGTAATCATGTCCTTCTGTTATTGATAGGTAGTTGGTGTGATTGATGTTCAACGGGGTAAGGAGAAAGGCTATGAAACCATGGTAAAAGAAGGGTTATGTGATGAGGTCAGACTTGCTTTTTTCCATCCTTGAGTTGTATTCTATAGTTTCTTAATGATGATACACAAGACTCCTGCGTGTTTGAGGAAAAAAAAAAAGTTCTATTGTATGAAGGATTTAATTTAAAATAAGTGTGGAAAATTCCCTGTCTCTTCTTTCAGTGGCGGTATTCGTTCTGCATAACTAGAATGTATGTGGTATTTACATGCTGTGAAACTGCATAAAGACAAGCTTTTGTCTCCATCCTTATCAGATGTTGCAGGTTTATATTGTATTTTGTTATTTTAATAAAGAGTTAAATGCACCATAGGTCCATTAACTTATGCGTGTGTTTCAGTTAGGTGCATCAACTCTAAAATTTGATTTCTGAAACTTTTTAAGTGATTCACTGCAGGGAATTACACCTTCTTTTGACCCTTAGATTCAACTTCTGGGTCCATAAACCTTTTAAGCTGTTCACCGCGGGTCCATACCCCGTCATTTGGCCCTTCTATCTGACTTGGTATGTGGAATTAGCAGCCAGCATCGCATGAAGCCGAGCTCAGGCCAAACCCATGCTTTTCCCCTGCCCACGCTGTGCTCCTTTCCACGCCCTCAAGTCTCACCCACCCACCATTACCGATCACCGAGCTCCCACTATCAATGCTGTTTCTCGCCTTGCACTTCACCTCTGTCCTAGAAATGAGCTGTATGGAGTCTATCTCTGCCTCCTCTACCCTTTGCGCTCGTTGAACAAGCCGTGTTGGAGCTCCTAGCCTGCTATACTGCAGCTGCCATGGTCGAAGCTCGCATGCGCCGCCATTCCCATCGGTGTAGGCCATCATTGCTTCAACG
This sequence comes from Chrysopogon serrulatus, assembly GCA_015844335.1. NCBI lineage: Eukaryota > Viridiplantae > Streptophyta > Magnoliopsida > Poales > Poaceae > Chrysopogon > Chrysopogon serrulatus. The sequence goes on along the minus strand of JADLZL010005929.1, from coordinate 97,853 downwards.
AGTTCATGGTTGAGTAGTACACAGTCCCCTTGTACCGCACACATGCACACATTTGGGCAAGTCTATGCCGGACCCACCATTTCCACTGCCGTCTTCTACCTTCTGCCTGTTGTTGACCGCCGGACAGGCACACTCGTGGCCGACCCGCTGCTAGCCTCCATCGGACAACCTAAAACCACCCTTGGGTGCCCGATGAGCGGTGAAGCTCGCGGTCGCATCCATTGGCGCTGACAAATGCTCCCTTGGCTGAATCCTGCTCCTCCCCGGCATACGTGTGCCTATGATGATTTGGGGAAGAGCAAAGAGGAAGGAGATGACTCGTGAGACACACGCGCTGCCGTGCGTCCCGGGCCTTCGTCACGCGTCACCGTCCCCTGCGCTTGTGCTGCTTGCTGGTGTTGGCGCTCACCACCTTGCCTGCCACACGCTGCCGCTAAGGGAGCAGAGCGAAGAAGGAGAAGGGAGGGAGGAGGGGCTAATTGCAAATTTCATGCTATGCTGACTTTTGACTCTGCATGCCATGTTAGATATGAGTCAAATGAAGGGGTATGGAGTATGGACCTGTAGTAAACGACTTAAAAATTTTATTGACCTAGAAGTTGAATCTAAGGGCCAAACCAAGGGGTATGGACTAGCAGTGAACCACTTAAAAAGTTTATGGACCTGAAAATCAACTTTTAAAGTTGATGGACCTAACTGAAACCCCCGCATAAGTTAATGAACCTCTGGTGTACTAAACTCTTTACAGGCATTTCTAGATTGTCATGTAGTTGTTATTGAAGTTATGGACACACTTGTATAATTCAGTATCATCTCTTTATTTTGAGCAGCTGGATGAGCTGAGAATGGTGTATGAAGGTTTACCTGACTTTCTGGAGCAGGTGACAGGTCTTTCAAACCTAAATTGAATTTGAAACATCAAGTCTTTATGTATTTATTCTGTAATTTCTGACAGTTCATTCGCTTCTAGGTGTCAGATAATGAAAATGCTTCTTTCCCTTTCTCACTTGGATGCAGAATACCTCCAATAATAGTCTATATACACCAAATAGGTAGGGCTTCCTTATCTTTAATTAGAACTCTACTTTTTTTTCCCCTTTGATTTCATATTACCTAGCCTTCTGTTATGTGAAACTTTCGAGTTACTATTATGTGATCAAACTTAGCCTGTTTCCTTCTTATTTCTTATAGAAGTATTCTAATCTCTTGAACTTCAACTAAACCCTATTTCCAAAATGGCTATCTACCTTAAGAAGTTGAATAGTGCTAAATCTGCTTGTTGATTTTTATTTTTGATACATGATACATTACTTAAATTAAGCTTGTTCTCTAGTTATATACTTAAAGGTTAATGCACACAATAAATCTTCTGACGTCGATTTGAGGGATGTTTAAATGTGGTCTCCACTTCGTGATAGGTTGGGATCATGGTTAAGCTGATGATGTTTTGTACTATCATCTGTATTATGTTCAAATATTTGATGTATTGTTTGCTTTAAGGAGATAATGGTTTGATTTTGTCTGCGGATAAATTTGAATTTTAAACAATTAACATAGTTTCTACTCTGGTATAATTTATGTGTCTTGATTTCTATATCATCACATTTGCTACTTCAGGGTACCTAATGTGCTTTTTCGATGAGAAGATTAGTGATGCCTTGTTGGCAGGACTTCCAGATTACAATTTGCGGTATGCAGTGTCTTTATTCCTTTTCTAGTTTAATTTGTTTGCTAGGCAATAAATTTGTTTTCATCAGTTTTCAGAGGAAGGTGAGGAGAGAAGGTTCTACTATCATACCCAAAAGACTAGAGAACTGGACAACCTTCTTGGAGATATTTATCATAAAATTCTTGGTAGCTTCTGCGCTCCTTTTACTTCCTTTTTATCTTGTTATACTATAGTTATTTCTTCATGAAATTCTACACATGATTGCTGTTTATTTTATTGAAGTAAAAGTTCAGGTATCTATAGTCTATACAAGTCATATATGTATGCATGTAAGGTTATCTGCACAATTTAGGGCTAGAAGTAAAACAAAATGGCTGGAGTTTGTATAATTTAAGTTTTTGTTTCTGATTGATCCCTTTCCTTTGTCAAAGTCAAGTTTATTTATTTTCTGCTTTCTGGACTATTAATCCTGTTTGGACCCACGCATGGAGGACCTTTTTTTTTATGCTTTTGAAAATGTATTGGTCTATTGGAAACTTGCAAAAATATTTTGTCTCATAGCTGTTCATATTTCATACAGACATGGAGAGAGCTATCATAAGGGATTTAGTGTGCCGCGTCCTTCAATTTCTACCTCAGCTGACAAAAGCTGTGAGCTTTGCAGCAGAACTTGATTGGTATGTATGCTTTTACTGGGCATACAAATAGTATAGAACATATTACTGATAGTACATCAGTTAATGTGCTCTTCTTGATACTGTTACACCAGTATTTTATCATTAGCAATTGTTGCCCGCCAAAACAATTATGTGAGGCCCATCTTAACTGAAGATTCAATACTCGAGATACATAATGGCAGGTTAGTATTTATTTTGTTGATTTACAAATTGCATGATAGTTATCTATAGTCTTCAGTTTTACAATGTCTACAACCTAAACTTACTCCCGTAGTTAGACATGCTTTGCAGGAAATGACTGTTGATACCTTTGTTCCAAATGATACCAAAATTCGTGATGCAGGTGAATAGTGCTTGCAAGATTTATGAACCTTCATTCTTGTGGCACCAAGAATTATTGCAAAACTTTGACATAAGATTTTTTCTTAGGAAGAATAAACATAATAACTGGGCCCAACTACTCAGGAAAAAGCATTTACATTAAGCAGGTAATTGACTTCTACAATACTTCCTGTCTTATAGAAAACAAATTATAGGAAAGATCAATTTTCATTGGAGATCTGCTTTCAGGTGGCCTTGATAGTTTTTCTTGCTCATATTGGAAGCTTTGTCCCAGCTGATTCTGCTATTGTTGGATTGACAGATAGGTTGGTCTAACATATAAGCACTTTCCTTGTATTTCATATGGTTTATATGTTAGAAAAGATTATGTATTACGGTTTTAGATCAAAAAGCATATGTATGTACACGCATGGATTTGGACCATCCTTGACATGCTCTAGAATCTTTTGCAGGATATTCTGTGCAATGGGAAGCAAATCCATGACAACCGAACAGTCAACTTTTATGATCGACTTACATCAAGTTGGAACAATGCTCAGGTATCGTGATAGTGACCCTGAAGCTTGTGGTCTCATCTTTCAGCTGTAGGTTTGATGCTCAATTTGTTTTTCAGGCATGCAACATCAAGGTCACTGTGTTTGTTGGATGAATTCGGTAAAGGCACTCTAACGGAAGGTGAGAGTGGGACCACAGGAAATCTAACTCTTTTCTGTTTTTCCTCAACATGGCTCAAGACTACGTTTTCCTTTCCTGATTATTTTGTAGATGGCATTGGTCTGCTTGGAGGTACAATCAGTCATTTTGCAAACTATGATTCCCCCCGAAGGTTAGATAGCTATCTTCGAAATGTTGTTTTAGAAATTCAATCTGATAGGTTTGCCAATCTGGTCTTGTGGGTCTCCTTTCAATCACTTTGAATTTGTGAACTTCATTGCATGATTTGATTAGCTCAAAGTTTCTGCATTCTAATTGTTCTTATAATTTCCTCCTGATTATTTTTAGTTCATTTAGTAAATTGATGCCATTTTCTGCTTAGAGAATTGAGCTTTGAATTAAAAAAACTACTAGACTTTAGAAATTGATAGTACTGTTGGATTGTAATGTATATGAATAGGAAAAATTTATCAGGTCAATTTCTCAAATCATATCATTTTCCCCTGTTCCTTCCATGTTTATTCCATTCATGATGCTTTTGCACAAAAATGTATTTTGACATTATACATTTCTCAGGCACGAGTAAAATTATTGTCCATGAACATGCAAATGCTTGGCATATTAAATGTAACTGATTAGTTTGATCAATGAGTAAAAAATGCATCAATTAGACATTATTGGCACCTTGATGCCTTGGATTCTTTCTGTATTATGGAGGGAACATCTTGATGCCTTGAATTCTTTCTGTATTATGGAAGGAATTATGTGGTTTTGCGTCACACTCACACCTGCGGCCCTACATCCTGTAGCATATTAACCATATAATAACTTGTTTTCTATGTCGTTTGCCATACTGAATGGGAACAAAATAAATTGGTGTGACTGCTGATTGGCTCTTGTAGATCTCGTAAATGGCTTACCCATACATGGAAGTCAATATATTCTATGGTGCTTAAAACTAGCCAGCCTAGCATCAAAATTTATGAGTTCAGTATGTTGCGATATTGTCTAATTATTGCAGGTCCTTTTGTCAACTCATCTGACAGAGATCTTCACCGAGAACTACCTACCACAGGTTAATAGTCGATGTCCATTTGCTGATGCATAGAAACAATTGTTTTCTTTTTCAGTCAGTCTTGTCTAGTCCTGTTCATAACAAGAATAAATCTGAGACATTTGCAGTCTGAACATATCAAATGTTATACCATGAGTGTTCTGAATCCTGATGGACAGATGAGCAATGAAGATATCATATTCCTTTATCGGTAACTAGACAAGAAACCAGCCATGTTTTATTCTTGTTCCTGCTTTGTTTTCCTTGAGTACTAATTCCTTAATTTGTAATGCACATGATGAAGGCTTGTACCTGGGCAAGCTCACTTAAGCTTTGGTAAGCTTACGTACTGCACTGCATTTCCAACAATCGCTATGGATCCTTTTGAATCACTTACAAGGTAACCCTTTTTTTTTGGCCTTGCAGGTCTGCATTGCGCATGGCTTGCTGGTACGTACCTGGACGAACTTCTGACCACCTGGCATGCCTTAATAACATGATTACTTTTTCAGTGAAACCATAAACTACTGCACTGTTCAGATTGGTATTGTCATCATTGTTTTGCTTCAATTAAAAGCTGCGGTCGTACTGAAGTGGTTGACATGTTAATTTGATGTGCCATATAAAATTTACCTACAAGTTACACTGTCACGTGGATGGTTTCCAGAGATGGTGCAAAGGATATCATGTTACTCTAAACTGCAATTTAAATATGGTCCTCCTGTTTGCCTGTTAGCAGGTGTTCCAAATGAAGTCGTCCAGAGAGCTGACAGTGTTTTGGAGGACATACATTCCAAGAAACCTATGAGGCGCGTGATCAGTGAGAAATTAACAGCGACAGACAAGCAGTACCAGGTGCATGGCTTGGCGCACAATGACATTTAACGACAAAGAACATCTATGCTGATGTTACATACAAACTTGGGGAAAAGACGTTCTAACTGAATGTAATAAATCTTTGTTAAATTTCAGGATGCAGTGACTAAACTGATGGCCTTGGATACACAGAACGGTGACCTGAATAGCTTCTTCCAGGAACTATTTCCCTCCGAATTGTAGCTCTTGAAATCAAGACTTGTACAGGAAAAATGATGACAGTTGGAATGAGTACTGGGACCTACAGGAAAAAGGGTGAAAGTTGGAATCCTATTTGTTACATGTACCGCCGTTCATGTGTTGCGCTGTTAGCAGCTTTACATGTCAACTCCTGCTCCCCCTCTGATACTCGGAAGTGTCAAAGTATAGAATGAATGAAAGTATAGACCATTTCTGTAGTTTGAGCACATATTGATGTTGTAATGTATCTGAACTCTAATCGCTTGGATTTACGCACGATACGGTGAGGCGAGATGCCAAAGATCACAGAATAAGAGCACGCTTGGATGTACAGGCTGCATTCGGCATGGCCTTGGTTTCGACTTCGAGTCTACCTTGTTTACCAACGCGGACGGTCTGCAATAAATCACTGATTGTCCTTGACGGTGTGATACCAGCAAGCACTCTTTAGTGAGTGTCGGCCATCGAGCCTACTCGCGACGCCCTGCAGCTCAGGCAGGGTGTGTGTGTGCCGGTGGGCCTTATATTCAACAATTTGTTTTTGACACTGATGTTTTATATTTCCTCTTAAGAAAAATATTATCTTGCATATTTCGCATTTTAGTGCATATGATTAGTTCTTTTATAAATTTTAATGCAAATCTTCTTTATTGATACATGCTTGATAAATCTAGTGCATGGTGTATTTTTTTTTAAAAAAATAATGATAATCTAGAACTAAGGTTAAAAAGAAGAAATTTCTTCTATCTCTCGCCCTATCATCCGACCGTCTACTCTGCACTTTTTTTCCATCTCTCAATCCCTCATTAGCATTATTGCTTTGAGTTTAGAGTTGCAAAACATTCGGTGACGTTGCACCGTTCATCTCATGGGCTAGCCGCCCAAGCCTGTCAACATCAAGTGACACGTGCGGTTGTGTGTCCCGCCTTCAACCATTTTAAAAGTGCATATAATAGACACATATTTAAGTCAATCTCATATTAGTTTTCCATATGAGATTAATTAATTATTACACTAGTATTTATTATGGATATTGAAATTTATTTATCTAAGGTTAGATCAAAACCAATAATTAAGATCAACAAAAACAGTTAGCTAATACTATTGATCTGTGCACCACACCGTAAATTGTACTCCCTCCACTTCATACTATAATAAAAACGTTTTGGTATTTCTAAATTTATAATAAAAGCTATGAATCTAGACATAAAATATATCTACATAACAAAAGTTATGAATATAAAAAAAATCAAAATATTTTATAATTGTAGAACCAAGAGAGTATGTTTATTACAACGGAATGTTTCCTATAGTAAAATAAAATTTTAAACATGAGGAGCGAATCAAAAGTGTTTCGACCATATGTCGACGAGGATTGTTCCACTCCACTCGACTCCATCCATTTATTCAATTCCGTTGAGAATCAAATAACTATCGAAAAGAAATTCTATCGAAGCGAGCAAATAAAATAAGAAATGAAAAAAAGAATTTTTAAAAATGCCTCCGTCTCGATAGGTCGGCAGGAATCCAGAGCCTAGAGCCGTGTGGGGATGCATAATTTAGCCGGCTTCCCTCGGCACGGCGGTTCGCCCGCCTAATTATACGCACCACACGCCTATAAAGCCAACAAACCCGGCGGAGGGGCGAACAGCTCCTCGTGGTCAAGTCTTATCCGCCCTCTCTCCTCCAACCGCGTGTGCTCCACGCCTCCTCCAGGAAAGCGAGAGGTGAGCACGGTCCCCTCCCCTTTCCCTCCCTTCGATTCATTTCGTCTCCTTCTTAGCTCTAGGATTTGGGGATCTGGAGGGGTTCGATCGCTTCTCGCTGCGAATCGGCTCTGGTATAACTGACGGATCTCGGGTCGTCGTCTCCAGAAGGTCCCTATTTTTGCGGGGTGTTGGTGTTTTGTCCTGCGATTCATAGATAGAGAGTATGTTTGTTTGTTCACGACGTCTGGGCTGCGGGGATGTTGATGAATTGATTGGATCTGTTCTGTTCGGGGCTTCGTGGAATTTTTTATTCCTTGCGGCTACTCTGTCGAATCATGGGGTTTCGACCCGATTCGTAGGCGTACTCCCTGTTTTGGATGGGAATTAGGCGTGTTTGTAGGGTGGGAAGGGAAGTAGGCGTGTTTGTAGTATCCAGGCTTCGATTCGTCAACAGAGATTAGAAGACCTGTGATGGGATTTGAGGAATCTGGATGGATTTTTGTCTTGCACGTTTCTAGATCTATTGTTCATGAGGGTGATTTTGGAACCCTGGGGTTATGTTTGACCGAGTATGGTGTACGTAGATGATTGTCAGTAACTTGCTGACTGCTACCGTCCTATCTCTGCATCATCGATCTGTGCTAGTTTCTGTTTGGTACTTCCTCAGATGTTTTGGCTTGTGTAGCATGTGATTGATCTTATGATTTTGTTGTCAGCTTCTGCATAAGATCAACAATTCAAAGCGTGATCAGCTCGGTGCCAATCAAACTTCAACAACCAAGTTTCATGTCTGATCTCGACGTCCAGCTTCCATCTGCCTTCGGTATGTTTAGTTTGCACAACAATGATTCCATGATTTCTTACGATGTGGTTTGACATAGCATGTTCGATCTTCCTGAATAGATCGATGACATGACGTGGCATGTGCAAGAATTTCATCTTGATTATGGTTCTGATTGATATATATACCTGTGTGCTTGCGAATCTGATGGTATGACATCATCTCTGATAGATCCGTTTGCTGAGGCAAATGCTGAGGACTCTGGTGCTGGTCCCGGACAAAGGATTATGTGCATGTGCGTATCCAGCAACGCAACGGCAGAAAGAGTCTGACTACAGTCCAGGGACTGAAGAAAGAGTTCAGCTACAACAAGATCCTCAAGGATCTCAAGAAGGAATTCTGCTGCAATGGTACTGTAGTCCAGGATCCAGAGCTAGGCCAGGTAAGATGCGAGAGCAATGCGTTTCAAGTTCACAAAATTTTATCTGCTGTTTGTTGTGGGTATACTGATGATGTGTTTGTCCTCTGCAGGTCATTCAGCTCCAAGGTGATCAGCGCAAGAATGTTGCTACTTTCCTAGTTCAGGTATTCAGAATCTTCAGAGCTGAATACCGTTTCAACAGATTGATTGATGAATTCTGTCTACTTATACTAATCATGTAATTGTTGTCTTTGTAGGCTGGGATCGCGAAGAAAGAGAACATCAAGATTCACGGGTTCTAAGGGACCTGTAAATGCTTGTGCCCTGTATTTGTGCGCCCACATATTGGGAAGATTGAAGCAGCGACAATTATTAGTCATTGCTTTCTTATTCTTATATAAGAACACAAGAACTATTGTGCTATTGTCAAGTGTGCCTTGCTTGATGCAAGTTGTGTTTTCGTCTCATTGTTATGTGCGGCCAGCATATGTGTATGGCTTGTATGGGTTATTGCCAACTTAATAAAAGTACTTTCTGTTTGGCTATATTAAGCATTGATGTTTGTCTCGTGCATTTTCTGAGACCTTTTAGCGCATGTGGTGTTCCAGCAAATGTGTCATGCGTCTTCCGCTGGCCTCTGGTTGCTCCGTGCCCATATTCACGGGAGTCGGGCTGCTATTTTTATGCGTAACCGCGCAATTCAAGAATCCCGTGGCAGCCTGATCCTTGTTTTTTGTCGATTCTTCTAGAATTGAGAGCAACTGCGTGACGACTGTTTTCCAGATCAGTTTCTGAAAGATGTGGTTTGTAAACCGCAACTACTGTTGCCGGATTAACTCAGCATCCTTGCCTAGCACTGCGTGTTTTTAGTGCCAATGAGCATACTCTGTTTGGATGACCTAAAACCAGTGTAAAATACCAGTCCACAAACCGCAACTACTGTTGCCGGATTAACTCAGCATCCTTGCCTAGCACTGCGTGTTTTTAGTGCCAATGAGCATATCTGTTTGGAAGACCTAAAGCCAGTGTAAAATACCAGTCCAAAAGTTATCCGAGTCTGGTTCAGAAAAGTCTGTTTGGATGAGTTGTATTTAAAAAATCAACTTACACCGGTAACAGCTCATTACACCTTGAAAAATAGGGTTTGCTATATTTCAGGTGCCTGAAATCAAGCATTTTTTCAAGCGACATCTGTAGACCACCAGATCAGCATCCAATGCTCAGGAGTTGTTTCCGTATGCTAGCAAGATCTTATCGGGCTCGCGAATCAACCCCGTTTTTGGAATAACATATGCTAACAGGTCCGCCAAACCTTAACGGGTTCTTAATAAAAAAAAAAACCTTAACGGGTGCATAATCCGACACCCGCTTGGTGCTCGTTTGAACCAGAATTGAACCATTGGCTCGGTAAACACACTTCTGTCTGGAGTAGTTATTTCTATTGTATGCTACTGCTGCAAAAATGTACAATGAATATGATCTTCAAAAATTACAAAACAAAAAATATGAAAATTGCACATTTCAGATGATGCAAATACTACATGTTACTACTGCAATTATGTTGTAAATACAGAATCCAGCTCATGAATGAGGAGCCTGCTGACAGTACAATTAAACTGTACCATTTTCTATGCATATTGGGAGGCAAAATCTTTGATATCCTTGAACATGTCTGCCCTTCTACGCAACTTGCTGCTTTGTCCCTGCACAAATAGCACAGATGCAAATTAGTGATCTGCTATAAGTATATGCTCTCTCATTTTTTTACTTTTTTATATCATCAGCACTATGTAAATAAATAAGTCCAAACTGCCTAGTGTCTACTAGACCACTAGCATGTGTATAGTGGTTTATATACATACATATCCACTAGATCATATATTCAAATCACAGTAAAAATGATATGCAAATTCAAAGAATGAGATGACCCAACTGTTAGCTCCAACAACCACCATGACCCATCCTTCCCAGCAACACCAACTGATCCTAACATCACTGAAGTCCTACCAAAAACAAACTTTATGGTACACATGGACAAGATATTAGACTCTATGCACATAAGGCAAATTACAGAAAAAATAGAACCCAAAGCTTTGTTTCTAGCAAGGCAATTGAAGAATGAAGATTTTATTTAGCTTCAAACTAATGAAGCCCTAGAGTTGTCAGTTTTGTCGATCATGCAACTTTGCATTCAGTATTGGGAAGAAGGAATCAAGATTTAGCCCACACTAAATATTACAATTAAAACTTCACCAAACTCCCCAAAGCTAAGCTCGTCTTTCTGCCTATAACTTGGCGATAGCTATTACAACCAGTTCCCCCTTGCCTACCCCACCATACAGACTCAAAAGAGAGAATTTTTGAAGGTAGGAGGAGCTGAGTTTGTAGGATCTCTATTGACACAATACAGCTTAACATATTTCAAGACGTGTTAGCACAAATCGGAGACAATTTTTTTTCTATGAAAAGACAAGGACAAATAAGAGGTGTGTGTTGGCACAAATCATAATTAAAAAAGTTTAAGATGTGTTGTACAAATCACAATAGATAATTTTTCTATAAAAGGACAATGATAAAAACTTTGTGTGTGGGCGGGCACAAATCACATAAATAGAGTTGCACTACACCGGTAAAAAACCCCATACAAAAATGTGGTGTGTGCTAACACAAATCACAATAAACAAAGGAAAGGTGTGTTAGCAGCCAAGAACAAAAATTTGGTTGTACCACAATATATAAAGAAAATGGTATGATAGCACTATGAAAGGACAAGGACAAAATTTGGTAGGAGCTTGCCGACAAGAAACCTATTAAAGAACAAGGACAAAAATTTGGTGCCATCAAAATGTGTGTTAACACGTCCACGAGAAATTATGAAAATCGCGCTAAACATTATGTGTTTTTCAGAGCTTTTTTTAGCTTGTTTACTAGATTCTGGTGGTGTTACGGTGTGTTGACGCCCATAGCTGTGTGAATCCATTGATGCACTGGGCAGCTTGTCCTTTTACCTACCCTATAATGTTCTGCTCAAGTTCAGATACCCCAATTGCACATGCCTACAATTGCAATGGTTGAGTTTATTTGTTTGGTTTTCATCAACAAGATATTAAAAAAGCACTATAAAATTCGGTAGTATATTGTGGATGTATCTTATTTCTTGTACTTGACACAAACCACGAAACAAGTAAATTTCTTGTACCATAACAAATGTCTTCATACGGATAATCATGATGAATGCAGCACATGCAAATGATTTGTAATAACCACTAAGATATCCCAAGTATGGGTGGGTGCAATATCTTAAAAATCCATAGCTTTTGATAAAAGGCAGTCAGGAACCTAGAGCTATACATGGTCTCGGGCTGCTTGAGCTTGAGATGGAGAAAAATGTCTACATGAAGCAAAGTTTCTAGACAAAACCTGAAGAAAAACAGAAACTAATTTAAAAATGGCGAAAAAAAGGCATAACACAATAAAAGAAGACTTGGCGGTGGATGCATAAGTTATGAGTGTTCAGTTAGGTGTCAAAGAAGCCTACAGGCTATTGCAATCAATGGCTAGCAAATCAAATCTTACATGTACATAGAAACACACAAGCACACAGGACTATGAACAAGAGGCTTCTAGACAAGCAAAAAATGTTAACAAGCAAAACGCAACGCAATCTAACAGGAGCCAACATGGCTTAGACAAATCATGGCTCGTTATTTAGGAAACAAGTAAATGGCAGTAGCAGCTACTGCTGGGTAGGGCGAACAACACTAAGCTGAAAGAACTTGTAAAAGTACCGAGCCAAATTGTAATTCAACAACACAGATCAAACTAAAGACAGCTAAGGTTAGCAGCAACCAATTTGGGGGCTTTATGCCAAGTTTATAGTTAAATCATTACAGTGCGGGTTGGCAGTTACCAAACTCACCGGAAAATAAAATTACTATCGGAAATTGGGAACCCAATCACCCTTTCCACCTCTATGCACCCACTTGCTCTGGCTGTCTGCAAGCAACAAATTGTTGATTCCAAGTAACTTTCTGCATTACCATAATAACGACACCTAATCAATGTCAATAATTTTGTTCCACAAAACAACCGAACCAACAATATGCGGTGATCTAGAAACAAATAGGCAACAACAGAGAGCTGCTAGGTAACTTCATAATTTAGCTTTTTTTACCAATGAATTCTGCTTCTAATCAAGGAACTGGACCCCTACTCCAATCCTAGTCACAAATCAAAACAGGAACAGATGCAAATGGCAGCTGCTCGCCGACATAAATCCAAAATACAGAGATAGGCCAGATGAGGTACATGTGAGCAACCGAACTAGAGATGGGAAGACCAAAGTTATTAACTATATGTTAATATACAACAGAGCATGCGAGCCAAATCATGGAAAAAGAAAACATTAACTTGAACCTAAGAATTTCCAGACCGGATAGTAACAAGTATCCATCAACCTCACCGAAAGCGGACTCGATTAGGATGGAATGCAATCCGCCTTGCTTAGAGCTTAAAAAACAGAAGGACAAGCAGCTAACAAATGATGCACGAATTTAACAATAAATGAGCCTTTATTCAAGCTTTGAACTCAATTCAGTCTGGCTGGATCCTTAAGAAACAATAGGATTTTAGCTAATTCCTGCGCATTGCTCTGCACAACAAATTTCAATTCTAATCTTATTCATAATTAACTGAAAATTCGAAAATAACAGATACAATGTAGATAGTGTTGACAAAAACCTACTCCATCACTCTAATATCCACTCTCCAGTAGACATCAAAGAACATCAAAGAACAGCAAAGATAAGTACCAATAATGCTAGCCTGTCTCTTAATTCCCTTTTGAGCAAAAAGCGGAATCAATAAATTCTTATAATTAGGCAAAAGTCATTTGATGAAAATCCTTGATATGCACATGAGGGATATTGACCAACTAGATTTGCAACTAGCTAGAGCGTTCTAATGTGGGAAGCAAAGAAGAACAACAAATGCGACCCTATACATTTCCACAAGGATCCCAACTTATTGGCAAAAATCTCCGCCCCCACGCTCTCCCAAGTTATGGTTTCAATCAATCGATGACCAAATCAACACCCAATCGGGAAATGGGATTACACACACAAGCAACAAGTGATGCAGACAACAAGCTTACAAGAGCGGGTCACAAAGCCCTATAAGACCTTCAACACGGCGCACCACGACGGCCGAAAAAAAATCGCCGCGTGCACTGCTCCACCGCCGCTGACTTTTTCGGGGCCACTATGTCCAAACAAGGCCAGCGGAATGGGCAGATCTGGGACTGAGAGTCGTGAGCGAGGAGAGAGTGGGAGGGAGAGACAATTGGGTGGTTGAGCACCCAGGAAGGGCGGCGTTGGGGTGCCCTTTGGACCCAATAAGAACAGACAAACACACGAATCCAATACACCAGCGCACGGACCGCAAGCATCTGATGGATTCGTCGCCTGTTATTTCAGGCACCTGTAGTATAGGAAATGTGTGAAAAATATAATCACCTCCTCACCCCACTAAAAATCCGACGACGGAAGTCGGGCTCTCCTCCTTTCCTTCGTTCTGCTGTTGCCAGCCAACGCCCAATATCTCTTGCCCCCTGCCTCAATTCGCGTCGAATTCAAGCCAAGTGAACCCTGCCTCAATTCGTCTATGGATCTGCTCCGACAATCTCCGTCCGTCCTGAATCCAAGTTAAGGCTGCATGAAGGGCGAGATCCGTCGGAACTCTGACCCCGCCATTCGATCGGTCCGCGAGCGGCAGCGCTGCGAAGATAGATCGGTGATCTAGGAGCACAAGCATCATGGCCGTGCATGGCGAATGTGCCTAGCAAGCAAGCTGCATGGGCGGCGAGCTCGTCCGGCCATGGTTTCTCTTTTTTTTTTTTTTTTTTTTTTTGATCTTTTTAGTATCTATTTTCTGGCTGTTCGATTGTTAGTTTCTGATTTCTCTGGCCATCTGTTGAAACTAGAATCGGCTATGTCATCAATCGCTCTTGAAATTCAGGTGGTAATTTCAGTAGTCGCCCATATACATGGTTCATTACCCAAATAACCATTTCCCAGAGGTGTAAAAATTAGTTGCATTCCAATGGTTTTCTTGTGCACAACAAATTACAAATGTAATGTATTTACAGGTGTAAAAAATTTTGAAGCATCCAAACAGGGCCAACTGTTGAAATTTACAGGCTTCTGGTAAATCTTGATACAACATAGTTCATTCATGAGATTGGCGGACTGTGCACGGATTTCAGTTACTGCTCCTCCACAGTACAGATATCAAAATGTTCCGTTAAAATTTCACCTGAAAGACACGGTGCAATCTCAAGCGAAGACATATGCTTTGTATGTATCTGACTTAGAAAGAAAGAGGAACTGGACAAAAGAGCCGGCAAGAAGCTAACTAATATCACTATCGAGTAACATCGGGGAAAAAAATATTGTAAATAATACTACCGTTACATTTGATTACACGGAGCATCGGAGCTCACTGTTACACGGAGCATCGGAGCTCACTGTTTTCTAAGCGAGCTAAATGCTTTACAAGGGCATGGACTAGGTACAAACAGTGATGGACTCGATGGAGGAACAATGCAGCATCCGATAACACCCGTACCTGCCCTATAGTTCAAGGTGCCGCTTCAGATTACCTCCCCCACCAGGCAAGATCATGGTGTTCTCTTTGACAACGAAGAAGAACGAGCATGCCATGCCTATATCTTCTGTTCTAGTGCTTGGCGCAGCTGTACCTTACGTCCATTGGTCCTTGCATTCATGAGTTTGGACTTCAGGTTGCGCTTCTGGGTGCCTTGGGGCCATTCGACACTCCCTTTCATAGCACGGACCACATGATGGTTTAGCAAGTCTGGACTCCAGTCCCCAACACTCGGTGAGACTTGGCACACCTCACTGTTCTTGAGATCAGGAGAAAGAGCGGCATTGGGCATCCTGCTGCTTGAAAGCCTACCATTCACTAACTCAGAACCTGTTTTCCTCCTGCCGTCACCATTTGATGATCTCCAGAGTCGGGCAAAAGAAGACCCCTTCTTCAGGTGCTTCTCTCCGGTTGTTGAACATACACCACTGATGCCACTATTTGATCTGCAGTTTCCACAATTATCTTCTTCCCAATCGGTTCCACTTGCTGATGCACTGTTTCCTCCACAGAAACCGTTTACTGATGGTTCACTTCCATCAGGTGAATTGCTAGAGCCTTGCTCCTCTGCATGGCTGACGGTCTCCCATCCACTATCATCATCATCCTCATTTCTGGCACAAGGTTGAGTGGAATATTTATTTGCTGGTTTTTCCAGAAGGATGTCAGTTTCAGGACTCACTGTATGGATCTTTGTTGCATGGCTCATGGGAGTATCTCCATTACACTGTCCGATTTCCTTCTCACTAATGTTATCTTCTCTCTGTCTGAGTTCCTCAAACACAGCAAAAATGTCCTCTGAAGGAGGTGGTGGTTTGTACGAGAACTCTTTACCATGAAGCTTCATTGAGCTAATTGCTTCCCTGAGCCTTTCACCATCTCTTACTGTTTCTTTGGCTACACTGCTGCCTTGGTGGAAACTGAGGAAAGCCTCTAGGTTAGCCTGAAGCTCACTCAGCTGTGAATACTTGCTGTCTAGTGTCAGTTTAGCATCAACAAGCTTCATCTGTACCCTCTCTTCACGCCAAACCTCTGCCATCTGTAGCATCTTCCTTTCTTCCTCCACCTCATCTCTTATCTTCATTGACTCTTTCTTCAAAGCTTCAACCTCAGCTTTGTCGTCTGCAATCTCCTTTGCTAATTCATCACACACCTCCTCCATGAGTTCCCTAGCCTTTCTCTCCTTTTCATAATCTTGAAGATATCGTTTTGTCAATGACTTCAGCTCAGAGAACTCATCCATCAACTTGGAGTTCATGGCTTCGACCCTTTGTCGATTCTTCCTCTCTCGATTCAGATCCCCTTTAACAGCATCTAAGATGCTTCGAACCTTATCATGCTCCCTGCTCCTCCAGGAAGCCTTTTCCTCAGCGAGATTCTTCACCAAGTGGTCAAGCTTCTTCTTAGCAGATCGGCTCTCAGCTTCAAGCTCATGAATCCGGTTGCGGGCGTGCATAAGCTCTTCTTTAAGTGTAGACATTTCTTCATCAGCAGCTGCTGCATGATGATCATAGAAATCGTAGTCAGCACCGCCAGATGTGTTCAGGCATCGGCGGTCCCATTTTGTTGCTACTTCCATTTCAATTCGGGGTGATGGAGAATAAGCTCCAACCTAATTGTGGTTCATAAGCATTTCAACAAATAAGACTGGATCAGAACGGAAGGTGGCAATCCATACCAGAAATAAGAATTTATGAAGGAGACATATACCTCACGAATGATGCCATTGCCAAGAGGCTTAGTTCCTGTCCTGCCCTCTAGGACTGCTTTGTAGTAATTGCAACGATCAGGAGTGTGCGGATGCCTTGGGCTAGGCTGCAAAATTAATTCCCTGTTAGTTCACCACTAATACCTTACTAAGAAAGAATGTTGCTGGTATTACAGAATTCGAAGCAAAATGGAGTAAAACTTGTCAAAATCCGTCCACTTGGATGTCTTTGTTTCACAACTAAGAACAGCTAGTATCTGGGGACCACACAGGTTACATCCTAACAACAAACCCTGTAGATCGACACATGGAAATATGGGGATGTCACATCTTCAGGCCCAGTTGAAAGAGACATACGGGAAAGAACCCATAGCAGACTGGAATGATAAGGATCACCAATCGGACCAACTCAGAAGAACTTACTATAATATAGCATGAAACACAACATGATTGGTCCACACAGATGGAGACTGCTCTTCCTCATCAAGAAGCCAAAATGTAAGCAGCTTGTAGTTAGGTGCTTGCCATGGATATGTGGAGGCAAAAATTAACGAAAACCATGGAATTAAGCACACACAGAGTGCAAACAATGAGTGTAAACTTCAAGAGCTTACACTAGTTAACAAAACTAAGACGAAATTTGCAGAAGAAACAACCAATCCCTTTGTTAGTGGTAGTGGACGAAAAAAATGTCAAAGCTTTAGGAACATTCAGCTCAAAAAATTCAGAGAATCGCCCCCACCTCCTCCTCTCCAGCAAGGACAAAAACCAAAGAAACGTACACTACTCGAAACTGCTTCTCCGCAATAATTAAACAAACGATCACAATTCACAAACCACCCGGCAACTCAGTGTCGTACGAACTCTCTCATGCTACTCGAAACTGCTCCGCGAAATAGCGAGTTAGGCAGCACTAAACACACCCCAAATGCGCGGAACACACAACAGAATGGCCACCTGAGAGTCTGAGACCCTAGGAGGCTACAAAGGAACAACGCGCACGGATCTCGAGTCGAGAACAGGCTCACCTCCAGCCGTCGCCGCGCTTTACCGGGCTCCAGCGGCGGCGGGTGCGCCCGCCACAGCGACGCGGCGATCCTCCTCACGGACGCGGCCGCGGCGTTATCGCGGGGCGCCACGGCGTCCGCGGGCCAACGGAGCGGCGGGGGGTGGCCGGCGGCGGCGCGTGCGCGTGCGCGTGCGCCGGGCGCGGGCGCGGCGGGCGGAGGCGAGGGAGGGGGCTCTGGACGCGCAGCCGGCGGCCGCGGCGGGGCCGGGAGGGGAAGCCTGGCGCGGGGTGGCGGCAGCGGCGGCCCGGCCATGCGCCCTGGCCGGAGACCTCGGCACCGGCGACGAGCGGCGGGGTCGCGCCATGTCGTCGGCCGCGGGGCGGGCTCACTCACCACCGGGACGGCGGCGGGGGCAGTGGCATTGCCGCGAATAGCGCGCGGACGGGGCGGGGTGGGTTGCGCTTGCGCGCCGCGCGGGTAGGCGCGCGAGATCTGCTACCAGTGGTGGTGGCCCGGCGAGACGACTGGTACTCTGTAGTTGTAGTAGTAGGCCTGTGAGGTGAGGAGGCCGGAGAACATGGGCACGCACGGGAAAGAGAGAGTGGGGGACTGGAAATATTTTATTTTTTTCGCTATTTTCTTGTTCTTTTTGCTATGGTTTTTTGATCATGTGGATTTTGGGTCGTGGGAGGTGAGATGTTTTTTCTTCTTCTTTGGAGTGGTTGGATTTGGTTTTGAGATGGGTCTGACTTTGTGTGAGAAGTGTTTTATATATACACACAAGGAGAGTAATAACAGACTTTAATTATGATGAGTAGGATTTTTATTGCAAGCTGTAGTATGGGCATGGTACATGTGAGCGTACGCACCAATTCAAAATCTGATTATTGATTATCTTAATTTATAGAAATATCAGTACCTAAGTTTGAATTACTGTGTTTGTACGATATTCTTGTGCAAGCATCTGCTTTTGTTGCATGCCATCCTAACATGGAATTAGTTTACATAAGACATAATTAAGGTCTGTTTAGATCTAATGAACTAATCACTAGTTTAAATAATTAGATTTTATGAATTAGTAAACTAAGAACTAGTTGAGTCTTGGATTAGCTATTAGTTCATCTATTAGTTTATCTGTTTGAATCTTTATTATAGATTAATTGTTAGTCTACTACTACTATTATTATTATTATTATTTATTAAGCATGAGTAGCTTCCTGACTTAGCTCGCACACGGTTTGCACGAGTAGCTTCCTGACTTAGCTCGCACACGTAAACTAGCCAAGTCAACCGCAAAAGCACCTCATCGTGTGTTTCTACATTTAGCCGCGCTTTGTGACAGTGATATTAATAAAAACAAATACTGTAGATCGTTGTTGGTTGTGGATTCCAGACTTGCAGGTCTCTGCACTGCATTTGCTAGCTCGGCAGACAATCGGGAGCGTTGGTGCAGGAGGCGCCGCGCCCAGTTTGCTTGGTTGGGTACGTCGTGTGTCTTGTCGAGTTTTCATAGCAAAAACGACTGCGACGCCTGAACGGCACGGCGATCGCGCACACGTGCTTCGATCGTTCCATTCAGCACAGGGAAGCGGCCTTTAATTTCCTTCTCCTTCCTGCTTCCTGCATTCGGTAAATATTGTCTAATTGTAGCCCAACTAAACCTAAAAGATTCGTCTTATAATTTATAATTAAATTGTGTAATTAATTATTTTTTCTACTTATATTTAGTGTTCCATATATATAGCTAAAAATTAATGTGATAGAGAGAGTGAAAAAATTAGTATTTGGATGGTATCTAGAACATGGGTTTTCAGCTCAGTGATGATCTCGCCGAGTTATTAGTTCTACGTCGCCCTCGATCGAGGAATCTGTAGCCTCTGGCTCTCGCTATGCATTTGCTACCTTCTGCGCCTATCGAGCTACGTATACGTAGTACCAAACACCGGAGATACCAAGCAGCAGGGTACTACTACGCGTACAAACCGATGATACGGCACATGCATGCATGCATGGTCCTGCCGGCCGGCTGGAGCGCGAGCTGCTGCTGAAACGAGTCGATCGCCGACACCGAGACGCCGACGGCCGACGTGACGACGCCGACGACCGACCCGCTGCCAAACCAACCCCTCCACTCCACTGCATCCACGACCGGCCGGGGTCCGGGGCTCCGGACCACGACTCCACGAGGCAACGTGCCGAAAAGCAGCCGGGGACGGGTGGTTTCCTCCATCGGCTCGCTGGATTTCGACACCTAAGCTAAGCTGCATGCATGCACCGCTGCCCGTCACGGAGTTCGTGGTGTGCCCCTTCAATTAGCTAGCGGCTACCGGCTAGGGCCGCCGGGGAGGCGCTGAGATTGAGAGCTCGTCGTCCGTCACATGAAAGTGGGGGGCCGTGTGGCCTTTGCATAAATATACTACACGTCTACACCGACCTGGTCCAGTGTCTATTCGGTGCAGAATAGTGCGCCGTGGCAGAGGGTGTACTGCACCATCCGGATCCGGTGGCGCTACTAATAATTTCAGGATCAGGAAGCTTTGTATAGGAGCTATAGCTGATGGCTTGTCCTAAATATAATATGCAGATGAACTGATTATTAACTTTCAGAGAACCGCTGTACTCCATGGGTATATATGATGAGTTAGTACTGCTACGACTAGCAGTAGTAAGCAACGGAACAGTAGGTACATTTGAAGAACGTGTGTACGTTCCAAATTTGAAGAGCTGGCTGAACAAGAAAGTTTGAATTTTGAATCTCTCTCACACATTGCACACGTTGCATAACTAGCACGCGTATATATCCTGCCAACATGACACAACAACTATTTTGCTGTTCTGTTGTGCGCTTGTTTGCCCAAACATGAGCGAGGTTAGGCCATGTTCGCTTGTCTTATCACCGCTTTATCACCATTCAAACAAGATTTTTCTCTTACACCAAACCAGCCAGCTTGCCTTATCAGCCGGCTTATTCCACCAGCCGAACACCCATGATCCCCACCCCTCCTTTGTATCATGTTCCACGTCAGTTAGATGCTGTTAAATCTTGCAGGTGCCTACTGTACATATACGCATACATTTGTATTACTAGATAAAACAACAACTAAATTAATTTACATATAGATTCATTTATCGCCTGTGTAACTTGACACTACAACTATTTTGTTGTTTCACAGCGTTTGTTTGCTCAAACGTGAGCGATGTTCATTTGTGATCCCCACCCCTCCTTGTATCATGTTCCACGCCAGACGGATGTTATCAAATCTTGTAGGTGCTAACACATAAAGAGCACTCCTATGCATATACGAACACATTTGTATTACTAAATAACAACTAAATTAATTACAGGCAGATTCATTTATCACCTTGCTAATTGGTTTGGACATCATGTATAAAGTTATCAAGATGATTATGATGGGATGGCAGTATTCCATAGATGGCAGCAACAACAAATGGACGTATCGATAGTGGAGGTCGACGCCAAATGGATGACGTACTAATTGTGGTATATGGTCGACTGTATGGTGGTGGTGTGTTCTGCTACGAGAGACATACGTAACAGTGAAACCCAAGAAACATGTGTGTATACTACTGTGAGTGTTGTTTTATATAGTGGACCTTCTAGAGTTGTAGTGGGGGGACATGAGCCCCCTCTCTCTGCCACTAATGCTATCAGAGGATTGGAGGGTAATATAAACATGTAGTCGTTACCATGGTACATGTATGGGGAGAGAGAGTCTCCCGCTGAATCTTTGGAATCCCATAGCTTTGAGTCTTTGATAGTCAAGGGTGCACTACGCTAGTCCGAAAAGCTTGTTGTGACTCTGCTCCGAGATGTCCTGGCCCTTGCAACGACAACATCCCAGTGGCAAACTTGTTAGACGATGATTTTGTCATATACGTGCTCCCTCTATTATCATTTGTAAGGCGTGAGAGAGAGAGAGAGAGAGAGTTTTGCAGGTACCAAGGAATTCCTTGGAAATAAGGCAGAAAATTAATGAACGCCAAAGTCCGCTCTAGAGCCGGCCACTATCGTTGAGATTGGTTCAGCAACTGCATGTACATCAATGCATGCAATACTTTGTAGCTCCTGCTGGAAGCCGGCAAGCATGCGGTTGGATCTTGGATGCATGCAAGTAAAAGAAGATTTGGAATTTGGAGTGCATGAGTAAATGTTGGATGCATGGTTGGATGTCGATCCACCACACCATGCCTTGATACGTATTACTCTCTCCGTCTAAAAAAGAATGTCGTTCTCACTTCCCGAGAAACGGATGCCGGCAATTTTTATAAATAATAAAAATTATTAATTAGTATCATAATTAGTATCATCGAAAAGATCTTTAGATCTAGTTTTTTAACAAAATTATTTGGAGATATAAATATTATACGTATTTTCTATAAATCGAGTCAAACTTGTGGCACGAACACCCAAAACATCATCCTTTTTGGGACGGAGGGAGTATACGCTTAACATAACTTTATATTTTCTCTCAAAAAAATCAGTCGTTTCAGCTTATCAACTGGTTTATAAATTCTGCCGAAGAGACTGGCCATTGGCAAGGAGGAACTAATTGTGTGCATGCTGATCAATCAAGAGCTAATTAATCACCACATACTCTTATACAGTGGCAAAGCTGGACCAAAATAAAAGTGGATGCAACTCCCTCATCATGTGGTTTGATCCCATTTGTAGCCTCTCCTTTTGCCAACATCACAAGCTAGGTGAGGTGGTACAAGTTCAGTAGTTGTTCACGTATTCGTGTTCCAATCTCACCCTGATCTCCACAGCAACACAAAGAAATGGAGCTCCAAAACTCCAAACCAAGCTCCACCACTGCAACAACACCATGGCGGCCGGGGCGGCGGGCCCCGACGTCCCGACGACAGTGTGCGAACAGGGAAGGGAACATCCGAACGTGGCACCGGCGGCCGCCATTTCCTCGGCTAGGTGGGGGCGGCCGGCGTCCGGCGTTTTCATGGCGGTATCGGGGCCGCCGCTTGGCCGCTTATGCATTGCCTTATCTCATCTCTGTACGCCTCTGGTTGGATGATTAGATCGACATGAGCAGAGGCTCGGCAGGCAGCGACCCAGAACTACAGGGTCAAGCAGTAGAGCTTCTGTGCTTCTGCAGGATACTGATGCACTGTGATGTGGTGCTGATGAGCTGGCAGCAGCAGTTTTGCTTTTTGTCAATGTCAACAAAAGAGGAATTACATGTTACTGTGCGAAATGGTTCGCCTGAATTTCAGGCTATATGCTGCACACCACGTCTGTTTGGGCTAGCTTATCGAGACTCTGCAGTTGTTCGCGATGGAAATGTGAGTGCACGACGCCACAGACGAAGGCGCCCCGAACTTGTCAGGAAAAGAAGCTACCACTAGTGGTAGTAGCGTGGGGACTTGGAACCTTTGGGACGCTTCCTTTTGGTGGCAGCACACTAGCAGCAGCTTGCTACTACTACTACTAGCGGTGGCGCGTCAGTTGAGCCGCAAAGCCGGGAGATGGAAAGCTTAAAGGTAAACCATGCAATCATAGGTGCCCACACAGCCACACTCGGCAGCGAATCATGGTGCTCGCAATTTGCATCACGAGAGCTCGTGTTGTGTGGTTCGGTCAAGGGGAGCATCACGCGGCCATGTGTCATGTGCGCCACCCAGCCCCACAGGATTATCCGATCCGCCATCATTCTCCCTGACCACTAAGAAACTGCAACTCTGCAAGATGGTCCTATTAGCATTTTTTATTTCACTAAACTAAATAAACATACTCCGTATGTGAACTTTGAATTATTTCACTAAACTAAATAAACATACTCCGTATGTGAACTTTGAATTAACCACTTAAAAAGTTGAAGTACCGAAATTTAAAACTTTACGAACATATATAGATGAGAATACAAAAGTAACTTTAAGAAGCATGCATTTAGCTCAACATTAAAATAAAAATCACTACCCGGACGTCGCTAAACACGTACTGTATGTTGCAGCATGATCTCTCTCTCTCTCTCTCTCTCTCTCTCTCTCTCTCTCTCTCTCTCTCTCTCTAAAACAGGCAAAAACAATTAGTATTTCCTTGCTGTTTTCTTTTTAGCTGACTGAGTTTTCCTCTTGGTTTCACTCATGCTGCGTAGGGATCCCAAAGAAATACTAGCTAAGTTCAAGTCAGTACCATCGTTGTTTGAGAGCTATTGGACACCACTGCACCAGAGGCGGCAGCAAGAGCCGTGTGTGCATGTGTATTCGCCTATTCGATGTTTAGGTGATGCATGATGCATCAATAGGGGAGTAGCTCTGTTGATCAACGGGTTTATGGATGGGTTAGGTATCCCCGTAGATTAATTAATAAGCATATGGATAGTGGTTATGCGCGACATTGAAAGGAGGAAAAGGAGAGGTTTTGATGTTCCGCATGCGCGCGTGTTGTTTTTGACCTTGATTTGCTAGCTTGAGATGATGGTACTGCTGGCTGCTGCTAGTAGCTAGCCTAGTAGAACTGTAGGAGTTGTTAATTGCATGCGTCGTAGACATGATTAACTTTAATGCAGAATTTATGTCACCTAGTAGTACCTCCGTCCCTGAAAGGAGTGATTCCTATAAACTGTGTCAGTTAAATTTTTTTAACTTTGATCAACTTTATAGAAAAAAGTAACAACATTTATGATATAAATTGAGCATATTATAAAAATATATTCTATGATAAATCTAATGATACTAATTTGATATCATAAATATTAATGCCTTTTCCTAGAAATTTGGTTAAAGTTTAAAAAGTTTGACTTAGAACAACTCTAGAAATCACTTCTTTCAGGAATAGAGGGAGTATTATGTAGTAGGGACTAGCTAGCTTGGCTAATCTGAAAGGCAGAGCAGCTTATTATGAAACTAATAATGCAGAATTTAAGTCACTAGCAGTGTGGCACATCAATAAGCTCAGAGCAAGTATAGTAATCGCGTAAAAGCCGGCGGAAGGAATCCATGTCATCAGAAACACAGCCACATGATGAGAGAGATTACAGAGCGGGCGTTATGCTCTTCGCCGGCTGTAGTGCAAGATACGAGGAAAAAAAAGCCCTCTTCCAGCCTGATGCGAGCGAGAAGCTGGCGTTTCATACTACTCCTGTCTCTCTTCCAGTCCCATACGAGTGAGAAGTCCAATGTAAGCATTAAATAATTACTATCAGAGTTACAGCTAATCAAATAGCTAATCTATAATATGAGTTGGCTATATAGCTGGCTTTATATGACATGACATGGAATTACAGTCAGCAGCAGACTAAATTATTAGCCTTGCTCTCAGAGGTTAGTAGAGTGTGATGTTGCATAGTGTTAGGCATCTCGTTTTCTCTCTTCAATGGATGAGTTCATTGTTGCTGCTACTACACCTACGTATATGGTTGCGAAAATATTTCTTGATGGAAAAGAACAACATTATTAGTATTATTCAGGAGAGACCAGAAAAAACTTGAGTGGACTATGGGAATCTGCTTTCGGTTTTGATCAACCTGTGCTAAGCTGTGATCTGTAGTCTGCACCTTGTTTTTTTTTTTTTGGTCTTCCCCTTCTCATAATTAATCTCGGAATATGGAATCCGTACACCTCACGTTCTCGAAAAAAATTATAATATTTCCTTGTCTAAGCTTGTCTATGAAAGATGAATTTCATCTTTGCAGAACGACCGCAGTTCTCTCTCCATCAAGCGATATTGGAAGAAAAATTAACTTGTACTGTATTTAAATATGCTTCTGTAGTTCTGTAATACTACTGTACTAGTAATTCCTAGCTAAGACGCACGTGTGGCAGCCTGGCTGGGTGTCGTCCATTCAACGAGAATAAATTTCCGTGTGACCTTCTCCCAGATTGAACGCTTCCATCACACGTTGAAAGAAACATGCATGTTTCTGAAAAATATAATAATGCTTGCTTCGCGAAGACATCTGTATATCCAATTCAACGAAAAGGTATAAACATTCAGAAACTCGTCGTACCCTTCATTCCTTCAATCGACAGTGTTCTAATTCTAACAAGGCTCACACTTCACACACACGACGAGATCGAACCGCCTCTTGCCGGTTGCGCATCTTGCCCATATATGCACCCTCTTCATCATGTATGGACGACTGCAAACTCAGCAGCTGAGAAGAATGATTAAAACGTTTCATTTTGACCAATAGTAATGCTACAACATGTGAGAAAACCAGCAGCTAGCAACTCAGTCTTTGTTCTGGCCGTTGAGTTGGAGCTGAGGCCAGAATGTGAGATGCATCGTACACATACGCTTCCCGACTAGTAGTACATACCGTACCATTTTCGGCCTGCATATTCAGCCATTTCAGGCCTGCATCACATCTAGTAGTATCTATCGCCTATCATCAGTACAGAACTTGAGTTGTTGATCGGCACAAGCAAAGAGGAAGGAGACCTGGCTGGCATTGGAATTCAGGTGCAGAGTTTATTATTTCACTGTGCTGCCGCGGAGTTGCGGACGGGCTCCGCAGCTCGCACGCAGACGCCCAGCGCAGGTTCGGCAGCTCCAGCTAGCAGCCTCCCTCTCTGACCCAGCGAGAGAGCGTCGAGTTCCCTTTCCCTCTCCTTCCGGACCTAGCTGTCACCAAGAAGAGCGAGAACACTATATATATATATATATATATATGCAACCTGCCCATGTACGTGCACGGCGCCTCTTGTTTCTTCAAGCAGAAAAAGCCGCCTAGACCAGCTTCTCCTCGATCGGATGGGCAATTGCGTGTGCCACGCATCCCGGCACGGCGGCGTGGCCGGGACGGCCGACGACGACGACGACTGCAGCGGCAAGCCGGTGTGGGCAGAGCGGGAGCGGGTGGAGACCTGCGAGGAGAGGAAGAAGAAGAGCGTCAAGGTGACGGTCAGGATCAGCAAGAGCCGGCTGCAGAAGCTCATGGCGAGTGGGGCCGGCGGCGGCGACGGCGAAGGGATGACGCTGGGGAAGGTGCTGGCGGAGATCGTGAGCGCCGGCGAGGTGGTGGTTGACGGCTGCCACCGACGGCACTGGGAGCCAGCGCTCGAGAGCATCCCGGAGGCCATGGAGTCGTGATGTACACGGTACATATATACATAGATATAAGCATATATAATATATTGGGGATGAAACAACGAAGGTATATATATTGTACGTGATGCATTTTAAACATGCATGTACCGTATATTCTTTTATTTTGTTTTACATATATATATATATATATATATATATCAGCACATATTGTGTATAAGCTGCCAGAGAGAGCGCGAGAGAAAAGATGATGTTCAACATAATATGACATCTCAATTTGGTTTCCAGCTTTGGTACGTGACGGCTTAGCTATAGTGAGAAGTTCTTGTTTATATACAGCCAATATAACAACCGATGATATGTGTCTTTTCATGACGATCCAAGTCGAGAACATATATGTTCAGTATTATATAGAGAGGAAAAACGGGAAAATATTAGGTCCAAAAGACCCCTTAATTAGTGAAACCGTGAAAACGCTCTAAAAACATACTTAAACGAGATGCAATTAGCATGAACGTTTAAATAATCTAAAAACGTACTACACAAACACATTCTATTTTGGTGTCTAAACGTGTTTTGAAAACTCTCCATGACAAAAACATGCATGGCATGCATGCGCATGTAGTAGTTAGCACAAATCCATTTAGGATTTGTTGCCCAAAGTTTTTTTTAAAACATACTTATACATTAATTAGGATGTTTTGAAAACTTTATAGATTTATTTGGATTCTTTTCATTTTTTTAAATATTATATATTTGAAAGCTTATAGAGGTATTTTAACGTGGTCTAAATACTTTGTTTAGGTTTTCCATTTCTCATTGCATCTCTAAGATCATTCTTGGAAGTCTCGTAGGCTCAGAGATAACTTTTATGCTTTATGAAACTTTAATAGGTACTTCCTCCATCAAGTTTATAAAACGTTTGACTTTTTTTACACCAAATTTGTCTATTTGTGTTATTTTAATTTTTTTTAAAAAATATCATTTCTTTTGTTGTGTCTTACTTTAGTAATAGAAGTTTTTTTAAATAAGACAAGTGATCAAATTTAAGTAAAAAATTAAAAATTTTATAATTTAAATTTGGGACGGAGGATGTAACAGTTTTGAAATTCACTTTAATAGTTTTATTTAAAGAGATTTGCTATTTATCTGTCAACAGTTTTTTTTGACTTTTGTCTGTCGATTTTAGACCGTTCATGTTGCTTCAGGATTCGTGCGGGCGCATTGAACGGGTCCGCCACACGCCGACGGGCGCGGTTTGTTGACGGGTCCATTCAAAACCCGTAATCCATTATTTTTCGAAATCCGCGCCCATCTTTTTTTTTAATCCACCGGTGTCTTTCCCCATCCTTATCGATTCAGCTTCTTCTCCAGCGCAGGCGGTGTGCCGCCAGCAGCGCCAAGACTGCTTGCTCTCCGCTTGCCGTGCACGCACGGTGTCTGCTCCAAAGATCGATCCCCCCTCCGCCCGGCTGCTGCTGCCTTGTCTTTGCTGGTGAGATCTCGTGCCGCACCGCTTGTCCGCTTTGATTTTTCCTGGGCTGCACGGGTTGGTTGCGCTGTCCTCTTTTTTTTGTCAGCGTCGGTGGTGGGGGAGCTTTCTTCGCGTCGGGGCCGGCCACTCAGCGCTGCTTGCTGTCTTGTGCGTCAGTGAAGCAGGGGGGTGAATGGCTATGGTGATGGTGACGATGTGGAAGTGGTGTTGTCCATGGCTGGACTGGAGAGCACTGAAGAGGAGGGAGCCGGGTGGAGGCCGAGTTGGAGGAGGCCTAGGGTTGGAAGAGGGCTGGGGTTGGAAGAGGCCTCAGGTTGCCGACGAGAGTTCAGAGGAGGGAGGAGAGGAGAGGATTTGCTTTTTCGCTTTTACTCCTGTCTCTGCCTGCTTGGAGTCGGAGCAGATGGGGAAAGGGAATGGAAAGCCTCCGGCGCTGCTATGCTGACAGGCAACTTTGTTATTGTGGTGGATTTGGACTGGCTGAAATTTTGGAGCTATTCTTTTCATTTTTTTATTTTCCAGAACTCTCTCTGTGTGCGCTAGTAGTCATTTGTTGCATGGATGCTCAATAGATGTGGGGATCATGGATTTTTTGTGTGGGTTGGGCTTGCAGGACTTCAGTGAGGAGTTGATTTGATTTTAGCCTTTTTTCTCTTCTCATTGACAGATATTAGCACCGTACTGAGGGAGCATGCTTCTAATCATCTCTGATATCTTTGAGACTTGCTTATATTAGATGCATCCATCTTCTGAATTTTGCCAGGTCTGCACACATGCATCGGGTGGCTGTTTCTGTACTGTTTGTATCTGCCCTGGACAAGCCTAAATAAATTTCTTCTGTATCACCACAAAATGAGTTTACTAGTTAGTGGATCTTAACTCTCCCTGGCAATTTACTTGTTGCAACATACAGGTCCTCCACCTATACTAACTATATCTATTTCTCTATTCTTCTTTTTACCGCCACACAAATCTTGATTGCCATCGAAGTTCAGGACCTCTGTCTTTGCTTTACTGAATAACAAGCGCAGTGTAGTGATTTTTTTTTTATCATTTTCAGTCTTGCTTGTTTGTTCTTCTAAACTCTGAGCATAGGCATCATTAAGATTTTTTTTTTTTTGACTATCATTTAATGTTTAATTCACATAATATGACTGGCTTATTAAGCAGTAAAAGAGCTTTTCTGAATGATATGTGTTCATCTATCTAGCTTCTTTTTATGCTTTTTTTTCCTTTTTTTACAGTGGTAATGGCAAGTCTCCCAGTTGACGGTGTTGATGATTTCCTGTTTGAGATGTATAAGAAGGAGGTACGCATATTTCTTATTTTGGTTTTTGTTAATGCAATATGTATTTTTTTTATCTAATTTGCTTTTTATGTGTCAGGTTTTGAAGCATTTGAGGACTAAAATGAATCCTAGTATGTTGAGGACCTTGGGAAGGCTAAAGGTGAGTTAGATATATTTTTTTCTATCTGATTTTTTTATACTGTTATAGGATGTTTGTTTTCTATACTACCTATTTTTTCAGCTGCTAGTCCTGAAGCTTGTTCCTTATTTGTTTTTTGGCGGACAAGTGTGCTTTGCATTCTTTTGTATGGCCTCTTTTGGCTGTGTTTATTGATAGGTATTTTTTCCAAGTTGCAATCGCAGCCATGTCCAATATATATATTTTTTAAACACTATTAGTTTTTTCTAAGTTGCTTAGTGAGAGGTCAATGACTAAATTTAGCAGCTTGGTTTGTTCTCTGTATGTAAGTAGCATCAAGTGGCAGGTAAGCATATTTGATAGTTTTTGTCATTGGCTTATGTAACTAAAGTATTTTCTCCTGCTACAATGGTTAGGACTTGACTATTCTCGCAAACACTTTTTTTTATTTTTTTTATTTAATCTCAGTGAGAGTTGTAACCTTAGTCTTTGCTTTATATGAATTAATCCCCTGCTGTGCTGCTCAGTTGACATACCATTTTTTTTTTGTTTTAGTTATTTAGTTGCATCTGAGTTCAGCCAACACTGTTGTTCTCTGTTCTTTAAATTGCACCTGTTAGCTCTTGCTATTTTTTTGGTGTTTTTGTGTCTCTGCAAGTGCAGTACCCATTTTCAACATAATTGCATTTTTTGCTTTTTTTCCCTACAATAGCTGCATCCTTGATGCTACCAACCAATTATTTTTTTTCCTGAACTTCTATTTAGGGGCCCAGTAGAGCATCCTTTAGGTTGAACCTTTTCTAGCAGAATTTTTTTTTTTCTTATCACTGTTGTGTTTTTTTTTAGGATGGTGGCGTCGGCACTTCTGATCTAGGTGTTTGCAAACTAAACTTGGAGTCTTTTCTAGCCTCTGTTGTATCTGGAAAGGTGGGTTTTTTCTCAGGTTTTTATTTTTTAATTTAGTTATTTTTTATTTTTATAATCTTCTCTTTTTGTGTAGGGTGCGGTAACTTCTGATGTTCTTGAGTTGGATCCTGGTGACATGGAATCACGGCTGAAATCTCTTTTTGGATCTGTTTTGAGCAATGAGGTTTGTGTCTTTTTTGTGAGGATTATATATTGGTTTTTTTCTAGCTCACATTCTACCCTTTTTAGGTAATTTCGGGCATAGCTGGTGTATTCGCCTTGCATTCTTCAAAAATGCCATCAGTGAAGGAAGAGAACGAGAAGCTAGTTGTTGATCTGCTGAAATTTCTTGTTGAATCCTCATGTATCAAGCTGAATGGTTAGTTTCCTTAATTTTTGGGTTACCTAAGTATAACACACCTTTTTGTGTGTCCCATTTTTTCACCTAAGTTTTCTGTTATCTTCTGTAGTTGCTGAGTTTATCACACCACCTTTGAAGCGTAAGGGTGTTATTCTTATCGACTCTCCAGCAGCCCCATGTATGCTATATCTTTTTCGTATTTTTGTTTTTTGTTTTTAATTGCATTTTCTTTTTCTACTTTTTTCACACATGCTGGCATTGTCTTATTTTTCCTTTTTGAGTTTTATGTAGCAAAGCGTATTGCAAGGAGGGAAAATCCCATTCGAGAGCCACACAATTGTGATGCTAGGGTGCTCTTCCCTGAGGTCCAAGAAATTCTTGTTATTGATGATGCTTCTAAAACTACTAAAGAGGCTATGAAGGTTGGTTTTTATTTTGATGACTTTTCTTGGAGCAGCTAGTTGTCTTCCCTGTGTTTTTTTTTTTTTTGTACCTATTTGATTTGTTGTATTTTTTCCCCTGCTCCCGTATAAGAAATAGACCATCCTTTGTTCCAAGTGCTAGCTTTCTGTTATTTGTTTTCTTTTGTATGAGTAATTTCTATTATCTTTTTTATATGCCAAATGCAGGTTGATGCTGGTCTGTTCCATCAAAATGAATTGAGCCTAAATAACAAATTGAGCAACATGTGTAAGACTTCTGAGGCATTGTATAACAAGGACAATGTTGTGGGGAGCAGAGCTATTCAAAAAGGAGCTAATGTAGTGAAGAATGCATGTTCTCCTTCTGTATCTATTGTGAGTGAGGAAAGGGGCAACGCTGTTGCTAGTGATGATTCTATTCCTGAGTCTATCAAGTTCCCTTTGACAGCCCGTCAAAAAAGATGGCATATAATGCAGTATGCTCATTAGCACATGGCAAATATGCTATGTAAGATTTTTTTTTTTGTTAAACTATTGCATAAGTTTATAGCACTTATTTGTTTTTTTAAGTCCAGATTTTTAGATTATGAGTTTTTTTCTTGTGTGTATTTTTTTAGGTCTACTGTTGCTAATATAGGTGGATGTATTCTAAGGTACTTTTCACTGGGTGAATCTTTGGCCCCTGGGAAACCAATTTGCACCTATGTTGTGAATGCACTTTGTAGAAAATATTTTATGGATCAACGGCCAACTTCATCGCTAAAACACTTCTTCTTCACCTGTGCAGCTGTAAGTATTGTATTTAATTTCGCGTGCTGTTGTTTTTTATATTTCATATAGCTGTGTATAAGTATTTTTTTGTTTTTTCTTTATGCTAGGATGTGTTTTTGAGTGAGACACCTGATTACTCCTCCCTTGAAAAGAGCTTTAACGGCGCTGCGTCTGTGTTACCACTGCCAATCTGTAACTCGGTAACGTTTTAATGTTGTTTATGAATTTTGTATTTAAACTCAGTGGTAGTCCTTTTTTTGCTAAGCTGTTGTCAATACACTACCTGCTACCTGCATGCTTTATTTTTTTTTCTTCCCAAAACTATATTCTGTCAAAGCTATAATATCATTTTTGAAAACTGCATGTTTTTTCTATGTATTCTGCCCCAACTAAAATTGCTTTGCTATTCGTTGTTTTGTTCTACAGATATTCTTTCCTGTGAACCATCGTAATCACTGGTTCTTATTTGTCGTTGACGTGAAGAGAAAGTACTTTATGATTCTTGATTCATACTATTCAAAAGATCATGAGTTTAGTGTCTATACCAGGGAAAAGCTGGTAAGAAATCAGATGCATATCTAATTTCTGTAAACAGAACGTTAAGTTTCTTTGGTGTTATTTTGTTTTTTAATATATTTTTTCATTTTTCCATGTATGCTTTTTTTTCACAGAAGGAAAGTTTTCGCCGTGCCTGGGATATGTTTGTTTGTTCAGATAAAATGTTCGATGATTTCACGACTGCCTATCCACGTGTTCGAAACAACAAAACACGTGAGTTATGCTTTTATTTATTTTTTTGAGTTTAGTGTTTTTCTTTTTTTTTTTTCTTGTTCAAGTAGGCTGTAGCTTTCTAGTAGTCGCAATTTAGGCTCAGCCATCATTTTTTTGGCTGTTGAGGGGGCGATCTTAGCCATGCCAAAGGGAGCACACTAGAGTAGGTGTTCTTAATGTATTATGTGGTACTAGTAGGTTGTATATATAGACCAACAGCTGTACTGAACCGCTTGTGTTGTACTAAGCTATTGCTCGTGTTGTTTTGAGAGAATAGATATGAATTGTAGTTGTTATCTGTTATAAATTTTTTATGTAAGATATATTTCTGCTGCTGCCTTATATAGCCATGTGGAGTTCTATGTGTCTGTGGGTAAGCTTACTGCTTATCAATGTAGGGCACTAGAGAGTCAACATTTTTGTGAATGTTATTTACTCTTTGTTTTTTTGTAGAGTTGATTGTGGCGTATTTGTGATAAAGTTCATGGAGCTTTGGGGGGGCTCTCGGCAGTTCATGGAACTATTCTCCCAACAAGACATACCGAGCATTCGTGTACAGATATTAAATGACCTAGTTTTTTTCCAAGCATAACACCGTAGATATAAGTGTAGTGAATGAATTCATTGAACAGGTTAGTTTCATGTTTTATTATTTTTTATGTATGTCTCCACAGTTCATGAACGTATTGTATATTTCTCATTAGTGAGTTTTTGTTGTTGGTTTTTACCTTTTTTTGCAGGGTTGTAGAAGGGTTTGATCTGCAGTCATTTTGCTTTTTTTGGTAGCAATTCAGTGTACAAAGGAGTCTCACCAGCACGTGTCTAATAGTTGGAGTCCCACCAGCGTGTGTCAAAGTATTCCATAATTTCATTGCATTTCATAGTTTGATACATAATGCTACCATATTATAGTTTTTTTTTCCAAAGCAAAACAATCCATAGTGCTGAGGTGTACATAAAACTATAAACTTGATACATAAATCCAGGTACAATAAATGATCGTCAAATTTCTGCTGGATGTGTGAAAGCATGTCTCCCTGTGCATTTTGCCTCCTGAATCCCTCCCCTTTTTTGTGTTACTTGATTGCTTTCCCATTCCTTTTGCCTCCCTTTTGACACCCTGCATGGTTGTATTGTCTTGTTAACTTCTTTTACTAAAGATTTTTTTTTATATACAGCAGTTAACAGTTAAGGGAAAATGGGGGCAGAGTGGATAGTGGAAGCACTTTAATTTGATGTCTTTTTTCAGAACATACCTTGGGTCATGTCCCCTTGTGTGTCTTTTGGTTTTTGGGGGCAAGTGCTTTGCTTTGTTATGTCCTGTCTTCTTGCAATTTTGGCATTTGTATTTTTTTTTCACTCTCTTTTGATTTTCTCAACCGTTGGCATTTTTTCTTTTGTTTGATTTATTTATTGGCCTCCCCTTTGTTTCCACTGGATCGGGATCTTGTAGTTGAACAGATTCAGTGTTTTGAGCTTCTTTGATGGCGTTGCTGGTTGCACCACATTGCGTTTGTTTTGGTGTGCTCATCAATCTCAGTTCTTTTGTGATTCTGTCAACCTCTTTCGCGAGGTAGGCAGCTTGTTCTGCTGTCTTTGAACCTTCAGCCACCATCTCAGCAGACATGAATGAGAGATCATTGTATCTAAGGACAGTAGCTTCCTCCGGTAAGTTCACTGGTGCTGTGCAAAACAGCTTTCTTTCTCCTTTCCTCCATCTTTGGATGATGTATTTGTCCGGTATCTTTATTATATCTTTTTTTCATCATTACTTTCGGGGCGTGCGAGCATAGTATCCCATCTTTTTTTGGAACTTGCAGCATATGCATGAGTAGTCTTCGATGCCATGTCCATGATGACCATGTAAGTTCTGTTTCTCTATCTGTTGACTGAATTTTCTTGATTTGTGTATACTTTGTAGAGCTTGTCTTGTTCCACTTCAACCGCCTGCAAATTTGTTGCACGTCTTAATTGCCATTGAAACTTCTGGAAAATCTCTAGGTTATAAGCCTCCTGCACTTGATGTTCCATGTAATAGTGTGACCATGACTTAGCTTTTCTTTTTGTGCTTGCCTCATGGTCAGCTCGAGCCTCGTTATCAAATATTGTCTCTTGGATCCTCTCATATTCTTTCAGAAAACTTGTCATGCTATATTGAGGCCCCACATTCATCTTGAATCTTGCATTTGTGCTTTCACTCCTTGCTGTTGTATTTATGAAAGGATAAAACTCTGTCTTGAACCATACAGGTGCCCACCTCTCTCTAGTGTTATACATATGCTGTATATACTTGACATGTTGAACACCATATTTGATGACAACCTCATGCCATTGCATCTCAAACTCCTCCTTTGTCAATGAGTTGTCAATGATGTCATATAGCTCTTCTCTCAATGTCAAAGAGTTTTCTGTGCTGTCTAATTTTTTATCTAGGCATCTTCCACATTTCAGTTCCGCTTTGTACTTTATGTGGAAAACACAGTTTCTATGGTTTGCTGCTGAAAAAATCTGTGCAATTGCAGCTCTCATTGCACCATCCTGGTCTGTGATTATTGACTTTGGTTGTTTTCCTCTCATTACTTGTAGGAAGTTTTCGAACAACCACTTGAAAGTGTCCGTTGTCTCATCAGAAATCAGCGCACAGGCAAAGATGCAAGTCAGCCCATGACCTGTGATCCCTGCAAATGGAGCAAACGGCATCCGATACCTATTTGTCAGGTAAGTTGTATCGAAGCTCACACAGTCACCAAATTCCTGATAGTATCTAATTGATCTTGGATCTGTCCAAAAGACACATTTCACTTTGTTATTGTTGTCCACTAAGAACTTGTAGTAGAAGCTTGGATCCTCCTCTTTTTTCCTTGCAAAATACAATAGTGCTTGTGTCATATCATTTTGATTTGTTTCTCTCTTTATCTTGTTTCTGTAGTTGCTAATGTCCTTGTCCCTGTATGGTGTCGATCCAAGGCCGCCTCTGAGATGTGATAGAAGGTACATCATCTTCTTTGTGGGGATATTGCACTCATTTAGAGTCCTTATCATCTTCTTCTCTTGCTCTGTCATATGCTTGTGTGCTCTAAAATACCTTGCACCTACATTCATCGGGTGGTTGTGTTCTAGGTCCAGCCGTGTAACTATCCATAGCCCTCCCCTTTCAGAGACAACCATACAACATTTGCAATCTGTTTTTACCAGTGCTTTTGTGTCCCTTTCCATGCTTATCTCTTGCTCTTGTGTGTTGCCTTCTTTAGATGTATCTTGCTTGCCTTGTCTGTTACACCTAAAAGTAACTCTAATGATCTCATTATTTCTTTTCTTGCTTTGAGTCCGAGCATGGTGAGCTTTGATTGTTGCAAACCCTGCCATACTAAGCGTCTTGGTTGAAGTACACGTATGCTTGCTATTTCTGATTTGAATTCCATGTTTTTATGAGGTATGTATTGGCTCTCAATTGCAGCATCACCCCCTTGGCTTGACGCCATTCTTTCATTTTCCAAAAAGTTGTCGACATCTTCCTCTTCTAGCATATCTGTGTGATGGGTTTCCTGCTCTTCTTCAAGATTCTTTTCCTCCCCATCTTCTCCTAGTGTTGCTTCTCTTTTATGTGACTGGTCACCATCATATCCATTTTCCTGCTGCACCATACCCCCATGATGGCTTTGATCGATGTCCTTGAAGATGTCGATGTTCCAATGCTCATTATCATTTTCTTCTGCAGGTTCGACATACTGTAGCTGCAAAAAAAAGGCTCATGTAAGTGTTATACTCACTTTTTATTGTCTTAGTTATCTACTTTTTTTTTGGATCTTTTTGTTTTTTTTGCTTACCTCATTGTTTTCATAGTCAAAGCTTGCAAATTTGCATCAACATTTTGGAATGTTTGTTGTGTTTGCAAATCTGAGTTGATGAATGTAGCGACCCCAAGAGTCGACACTTGTCCTACTTGTTGTTGTGACCATAGTTGTCTGTTAAGGAATGGTATGTTTTATGCACTTTTTTTGGATCAGTGAAAATTTGACTAGTGTAATACATGGTTGAAATAACATTTTACCTCAAACTCATCTGGTGCTTGTTAAGATAGATGTATAAGTACCCGTGAGGTCCATGTAATAAGAAATCGACATCTCTTCATCCCCATGCAAATCACGCTTGCTCGAGAAATCACCCGTTGTAGTAATTGGTCGCAACTCATTTCACTAGCTATAAAATCCGCTTGTTGTATTTGGGTACAACTGATATACATTTGTTCATCAACTGAAGCTTGTACCGCAACATATGTATCTCTTCTATGCTTTAGTTGTTTTACCAAAAAAAGGATAATGTGATTGCTTTTTATTTTTTGCACGCAGACCTCATTGTCGCGGTTCTTTGTGTGGGGGGAGAGACTACCTCTGAATGCAAGTCAACTTCATAACCTGCAGTGTATGTCAGTGTTTTTATTTTGTGTACTATATGGAGCAATAACTTCTTATCTTTTTGAACTATACTGGGTTGCCCATCACTCTCTAGATGATGCAAATCATATTATTCCCTCTAGCACATTATGCAAAAGATAATCTGGGACATTTATTTTTTATGAAACACCTTCAGCATATTATATAGAAGATATTCTAGGGACATACTGAATGCTGGGACATCAGAAAAGATAAGTGAACGAATAACCTTAATTATTAATAGTAAGGACCTGCATTATGCATCTAAATTTTTAAAAAGTAGACATATGTCATTCAATCTGAAAAGAAGAAGAGCTGAGGCATGGAGCTATAAAAGATAATACAATTCTAGCTGTAGGAGTATATATCATATTTTTTAGTTGTTGGACATCTGATAAGTTAAGGTTATCTATTTTTAGCTGATTATATCACCTGAATCCCTCCCTATTTTTTGTTTAATCTGGTAGTAATAAAGGCATACATCTGGTCTCCACATAAAAAAGAAATATACGACACCCTCAATCTTAGTTGCATCAGGACACTTTGTCTGTTTTTTGAAGTTGCGGTTGTTGTAATCGACCTTTTTGTTGATCTGATCCCTCTCTTTTTGTTTTTGTCCTGCAGATCTCCCCCTATTGCTGTTGCTGTCTGTTTGATCTTGTTCTTCTCCCGTAGCCTCCATGAGTGGTCTTTCTTTTTCGGTATCCAGATCTGTGTGTGGATGTTTCTTCAGATGCAAGTATTGGTCCGCGCTTTTGTTTGGGCTTTTTATTTGGGCCTTTTTCCTTTTTGCTGGTTAAGGTTTGTCTTTTGGGCTTTTCTGCTTGTGACTTGTCTTCTGGGCTTTTAGCTATTCGTGATCTGTTGGATCTTGTTCTTCTCCCGTAGCCTCCATGAGTGGTCTTCCTTTTTCGGTATCCAGATCTGTGTGTGGATGTTTCTTCAGATGCAAGTATTGGTCCGCGGTTTTGTTTGGGCTTTTTATTTGGGCTTTTTTTTTTTTTTTTTGCTGGTTAAGGTTTGTCTTTTGGGCTTTTCTCGCTTGTGACTTGTCTTACGGGCTTTTAGCTATTCGTGACTTGTTATTTTGGGCTTTTTTTTTTAATCTGTGACCCGAGATTTGCTATTTTGGGCTATGTATTTTTTTAATGTTGGTTCTATTGTTTCAAAGCTGTAGCAATAGCTTTTTGTTTTCAGCTTTTGTTTCTCCGTGGCGAGAATGCGTGGTTTTTCTTTCTCTTTTTTTTTCTACTTTTTATTTGTTTATCATTTTTTATCTTATTTGTATGTGTTTGCTTTGTATGTTAGTGTTTTTGTGTCTATGACTGTATGTGTTCTCTCTGTGTATGTCTTTTAGTGTGTGTCCCAACAGGTCAGTTTGTGTTGAGACATGTGTGTGTCAGTGTTTTGTCCGTGTGTGTCTGTTGGAGAGATAGTGTGTGTGCTTGTGTGTTGATGTGTGTGTGTCAGTGTTTTTT
Source organism: Chrysopogon serrulatus (assembly GCA_015844335.1). Classification (NCBI taxonomy): domain Eukaryota; kingdom Viridiplantae; phylum Streptophyta; class Magnoliopsida; order Poales; family Poaceae; genus Chrysopogon; species Chrysopogon serrulatus. The sequence goes on along the minus strand of JADLZL010005929.1, from coordinate 59,020 downwards.
GTGTCTGTGACTGTATTTGTTTTGTCTCTGTTTGTATGTCTGTCAGCGTGTGTTTTTTTAGCGTGTGTGTCCCAACATGTCGTGTGTGTGTGTTGAGGCATGTGTGTGTGTGTGTGTCGGTGTTTTGTCCATGTGTGTCCGTTGGAGAGAGAGAGTGTGTGTGTGTTTGTGTGTGTGTTTCCGTTGGAGAGAGAGTGTATGTGTTTGTGTTTGCGTGTGTGTGTGTGTGTCTTTTGAGGCATGTGTGTCAAACGTGTCTTCTCCGTGTGTATCCGTTAGTGTGTGTCTGTATGTGTCAGAGCAGATCAGTTTTTTGAGGCAGTGTGTGTTAATGGATTTGGTTTCGGGGTAACCCGTTATGGGATGTATCCGCTTGATATGTTGACAGATTTTTTATTTATATATCTGTCGATTTTTTGTGTCACATGTCGTTGTCGGGGTTGGTTCAAAATCTGACAGATTTTAGCAACTAAAATCTGTCAACAGTTAAATAGTCAGTCCCTTATTTAAAAGGTTGGAGGATTAGAAAATTAGACCACGGGATCGGGAAGGTAAAACCGTAAAATGGACCTTTTCTACTCCGTGTTAACAGGCTGGCGTGGTCCCCTGCGCTCGCGTTTCCCTTCGAGCAGGCCTTGAGTGCACAGCCCAAGGCCCAGGCTGACCTTTGACGCCGCGCCGACTGGGGATCAGCCCCATTTCATTTTCATTTTTCTTCGTAAAAAACCGACTGGTGTGGTGTCACCTCCAACCTCCACCGCCCCGGATTCCCGGAGGTCGGGCACGTCGTCTCGCTTGTTGGCCGCGTGGTACGGCACGAGCGCTGTGTCCTTATGCTCGCCGTTCGGTCGTGGAAGAGCTCCGGCGCTCCGCCTTGCTATTCCAGCGCCGCGCCGTTGCTGTGGGGACGCGCTGGTCGCCGGGTATGGCTGCGGCTTCGGCGGTTACCGGTATCGAGATCTTCCTTATGTGTTGCTACGACTAGGAGTGCTCAGATTTTGACATGCTGTAGGAGCAATGCTGCTACGCAATTGCTGTTTGGGGGTGTATTTAATTGATTCGATTAGTATCGAGCCGTCGTTACCTGTGATTTCATCCTACTTCGTTACTGTACAGTACTTGGTGTGCGGATTTAGTATATATTTTGAAATTATTAAACTTAATTTGCTTTGTGGTTCTTACATCGTTTTCTTGTTAGCTCACCATGTTATGTGATTTTGTCATTGTCAGCAACTTGGAGTCATATTAGATAAAACCGGGAATCAAGCTCTCTAAGACATCTGATCTTTGTTGATTCGTATATTGATCCAGTGGCAAAGTTTCTGCTTGCTGGACATTTGGAATTGTCTAGTTCAACTGATTTGTGACAAGGTCTTGTTAATGACTTTCCCACTGTATTTTCTGCAGTTGAATCAGCAACCTTTTTGGTGGAGGTTCTCACTGGCATTTTTTTTTTCATGTTGTTGGTGTTCAATAAAGTTCAATTAAAACAGGACATGCAAAAAAAATTATTGAATCAAGATGATGCTGTGAATTATTCTTGATGGATATCATGACAATGTGGTTATCATTGAAAAACACCCGATTGGGATTGTCTACAAACTTCATTGGCAAGAAAGGTGATCACTGTTCTTCGAAGTAGTCACTGCAGTGGTAGTATTGTTTACAAGTTTTTGAGTTTCCTTGCTTTTCACTTGCAGGCTTTTAGGCATACAAAACTTCATTTCTTTGACTCCTCTGTTTTTAAGTACATTTTGATTTCTCTCACTTAAGGCTTCAGTTTAACTATAACATTATGATGGACTTGCCTCTCCTTGCTACACATCCTGTAAGGTTTCAAGTAATCCTAATATACTGTTTAGATTGTAATAAGCAATCAATTTACTTAAATATGTGTCTTTTTGCTCCTGATGAGGAGTCAGGTACACTAACAAGATTTCCTAGCAAATAATTAACACTAATGTTTAGCTTAGCCTGTTGATGGTAGCAGCTGTGCAACAGTTGCGGTATTGCTGCGCCATGCTTATCCTATGTTAATGAGAGGAGTAAGATATGTCCCAACTCATGTCACAGGTTCTCCGCGATTTTGATTCTGATCAAGTAAAGAGAGCTATATGACTCACAGCACTGTGTGTTCCTTAAGCATTTTTTTAATGTGGGAGGCTAAAATTTGCAGAAACTATTGCTTCAGATCCACTATTAGGTATAGAAGTGTGGCATTAAAAGGAGCATTTAATTGGAAAGCGAAAATTTATCATTAGTAAAATGTGCGATTCAGTATAAATGTGAATGTTATGGTTTGTTTAGTGTTTCTTATATTATTTCATCAAATGAAACCTTTTGATGTGAAAATTCTAAATTCTATCTATGATGATCTCCGTACAACTGAAAAAAATGTTGTAGCCATTAAATGCCTTTAGCCATGAACTACCATGAAGCATAGGCTCAACTCTAGCACCAGGTCCTCTTATGGTGTTGAAAAATTGATTATGCCTAGCCTAAATCGCATACACTAGTTTCATTCAAGAAAATGAGCTAATGTTACATCCTGCCTATATATGACATACATCAGTTACAAGAATGTTGAAAAATTGATTACACCTAACCAAACCACGTCCACTTATTTCATTCAAGAAGATAATCTGTTGTTGCATCCTGCCTATATGTGACATTACAACAAAAAATGTATTGTGTATATACTCCCTCCATCCGGTTCCTCTCTACACAACTCTGGCTTGATTTATGATCTCTTAATTCCAGAAGCCATTTCAGCTATCTTCTTCATTTTGTTTCTTACGGCTATCTTCTCCATTTTTTCTCTCATGGCTGTCTTCTTCATTTTTTCTCTCATGGCTATTTTCTTCATTTTGCTGTAATTGTTCTTTACCTCCTTCAGTTTCATTTTGGTTAGTTTCTATGTCTATGTTTGGAACTGTTATGGGCAGAGGATCTTTGATGTCATCTGGAGGATCATAGTTTGGATCAGCAAGAAATGTAAGGGCGGTCACAACATCACTGATCAGTGGCCGACTGCTTGCTTCTTCTTGTAAGCACATCGATGAGATTGCAAGTGCCTGGTATAGACCTTTCAGAGGAAACTTCCTGTCAAGCAATGGGTCGGCCATCTTCACAAACTTCCTCTTATCCCTGAAGAACGGTGCTGCCTGCAGATAAACAACACTTAGTAGAGCAGCATTGCAATTCTAACTGTATGGATTTCTGATTTTTTTTGTTAAAAAAAATGGTTACAGTCTGAATATGTTTCCTAATAAAGAAGTCTCAACAATGGATATTTCTTAGTGAGAAGTAAAGCTAGGTGTAAAGCTCACCCAATGAACAAGAATCTGCTCGCGAGTTGGTTTTGTGGTGTCGATTGCTCGCCTCCCAGTGATGAGCTCTAAGAGAACTATGCCAAAGCTATAGATGTCAGATGCCTTTGTTAGCTTGCCAGTCATGGCATACTCAGGAGCACAATAGCCATATGTGCCCATCACCCTTGTGCTGACATGGCTTTTGTCGCCACTTGGACCAAGCTTCGCCAGACCAAAGTCTGATAACTTTGCATTGAAGCTTCCATCCAATAGAATGTTGGATGCCTTGAGATCACGGTAGATCACTGGCGGGTTGGCTACCTCATGCAAGTACTCAATGCCTCTAGCTGCACCACATGCAATCTTCATCCGTATGTTCCAGGGTAGTTGCTGAGAATTTGGAGTGGGATCTATACAATTCAGTGAACCACAGGTACAAATTACAATTCACGAATGTACATTTATATGTATTTTTTTTTTCAAAAAAAAATGATCGAGAATTTGGATTACCGAGGAGATGATCTTGCAATGAACCTAGTGGCATGTACTCATACACTAGGATCCTCTGGTCACAATCGGTGCTGTACCCGACCAAGGTGACTAGGTTTGGATGATGCAGTAGGCTAAGCATCAGCACCTCGACGAGGAACTCACGGTTTCCTTGCAACCCCTCTTTGTCAAGCTGCTTAACTGCTATGACCTAGACATGGGCATATTTGACATAAACAAGTTATGGTTATATTCACAAGCGTTTCTTCATGTCTTAGTTTAGTGGTGTGAAGAACGGTGAATTTGGAGAAGAAATGCTTATTTACTTCCATAGTGTCTGGAATGCATCCTTTGTACACCCTTCCAAAGCCACCTTCACCCAGCAAGTTTTCTGGGTTGAAAGAGTCGGTGGCATCGACCAGTTCATGGAATGTAAACACCCTACTAGGAATGTTATGGTTACCGATCCGTAGTATCTCCCCTGCTGCTGCCCTTTTGCTTGGGACTGTCTGCATGTAAAAAGTTGCTGAGAGTCTGAAATACATCCTTTGTCATGGAATATAGGCCTTGTTGATCTTTTATCATCATACTAATCACAATTTTTTGGGTCTGGGAATAATGAATTTCGGGGTGAAATTAATTAAGTTCAAGAATAAGGCAATGGGCAAACAGACTTTCATGGACATGCTAATTGGTATTTATATATTTTATGAACAATTTTCCCAATCCTTTTAGCAATGATTGAGACATGCATGATGGAACTTTTGTTGTACGATATCTGTAACTTCTTGAAAATTTATAATCCAATACTTAAATGCTATTGTCATGCATTAATTTTTCTTCTGCTACTTTTATGTTTCAATAATTGGTGGAAAATACTAATTTGTCTTTTGCAACTTTTCTTTTTTTCAAAAAATGGTGGAAAAGACTATAGTTACCAGCTTATTATCATCTTATACCTTTTATATATGTGCATGCAGAGCAAAAATTCCAGGTGAAGAAAAATAAAGACTGGATTCTTACTTGAGAGCGAAATTTCCTTGACTAGCGTTGCCAACCCAGAGTTCTGTTCATTCTTCCTCTTCTTTTTCCTCCATATCTTCTTCGTCCACTTGCACTTCTCTTGCTCGGGCATCATTGCCGCATTCTTCCTCTTCTTTGCCTCCGTTGTTAATGGTTCCTCTGCTTCTCGCACCGCTCCACCACAAAAGCCGCGGATCCACTTCCTTTTCTTTTTCCCCTTCGTGTCTGATGCCTCTTGTGTGGCCTTGTTCCTTGTCCTGCCGCAGACAGAGCGGATCCACGAGCAGCAGCATGCACATCTGAGTAGGTTGCAGTTCAGGATGTTCTTGCAGCCACATCTGTTAGCGGAGCTCAACAGCCCCATGGAATTGCCGGATCGACGCGAGAGTGGGCAAGCACCCTCGTGCCGATCCCTGCATGCAAACGAAGAACAGCAAGAGGCCTCAAAGGTAATATTCTCTTTCTCTCTTTATTTTTTCTCGCACTTGGTTTCTTGCCACGCGCTCCTTTCTCTGTGGATGCTAAAAATTTGGGAATGAGGCAGCTTCTCTTTTTCCTTGGACGAACGTTCTCTGGCCAAGAAGCCATTTTTAGTCCACTCGTTTTTGCACTTGGTTTTAGTAATTGTCTTACCGCACCCTGATCTTCCGCATGAGAAATAGGAGTCTGTTTTCACCCATTGGCTGGGGATGGGCTCAGCTGCTCAAGGTTATAATCATGCGTGGTGCTGGTGCATATGGTTGTTATGCTTCAGTTAGTAAGAAACTTTGGATGAAACCATTGGCAACTATGGTTGGATAAAAAATTCGTCTAGAGTACACAATGTGTGGATATCGCTATTTTTTGTGACAGACTTTCATGGTTCATTATTTCTAGAAATTTTGTTGCATGGAAACAGTCTATCCAGGACTTCCACAGACCGGCATGCATGCCCATGCACTCTAGTACTTTACTCAATTTCTAGTTTATTACGCCTAGTACCGATCCGCACCCAGCGGTGAAGATGCTGAAGGCCTGGGTTTTGATCCAGCACATCACCGACTGGCAGCTTGTATATATCACCGAGCCTTGATCGTTGTCTGCTAAGAAAATGCACCCCTTCAGTGGCTTCTGCTACTCACTATATGGTTGCTACACTGCTGTCACTCCATGGTCTTGCTGTGGCGCCCTCTAGCCAGCTGCTGGCTGCTGCTGTTCTCTCTATGGTACCGTCCCTGCTGTTGACACTTGATACTCTCTGCCATAGTATTCGCCTTGCTGCTGGTAGGTGGCAGTACCCTCCTTGTGCTGGCTATTGCCTCCACTGCTGCTCTGCTGTCTCCCAGCGGCACCGTTCTTGATGTAACCTTGCCAGGGATTGTTCGTAGTCCCTCACCATATGGATATTGGTGGATGCGCGCAGCTGATGTCCTGGAGCTGCTGGCAGCGCCATGGCCACGGCCCTGGTGGTCTCAACTCTCAAGTACCAGGGTGGCATCCCAATGCACATGCCACCGGATAGCTGCCGGTCCATGACCTGCCGGCATGCGTCCTGTGGGATCTGCTGGACCTCATGCCGGCACTGCACGTTGTCCCTGACCCTCCTCTGTTCAGCCTTGCCTTGTCCGACTGAGATGGTCGCTAACTCACCATGGGCACGAGGAGCGCCATCGAGAAGAAAAACTTTGTCATTTCTGTGGTGTACTGATATGCTGACAAGGCTCAATTCTGTTTGTAGGCTGTGATATCAGGTTTGAACCACGGTTAGAAGAAACGTGAGGACGAACAAGATGGCTAATAAAAATGTGAAGTGATTTTAGCATGGTGTGGCACAATTTCATGTGCTGACAGTTTCAGGGGTGGGGTAGGGGGGGGGATGGGGAGTTAACTCTTGAAAAAAAGAAAGAGAAAAGATACTTTGGCATTTGTGTCCCATTCTGACTGGGATTTCGGAATAAGCTATATTAAAAACAATGCTTTGTCTAATAATCTAACTGTTATTATTTTTAGATAAATAATCTTATCTAGATCTTTTGAATGGACATGAGTATAATAATATTTATATTTCTTTCTTGATAAGTGATGCCTGATTAACGTAAGCAAGAGTGATCAACGATGGTAGCTTTTAAAGATAGGGTCTAAGGACTAAGGCCTTACTGGTACTGTATTTGATTTGCAGATTTTGAAACTTGTTTTCATTTCCTAGTTATTTATAATGCAGTATTAGAAGGGCTGCAGATTCCCTTTGAGACTAACAAATTATCAAACTTATCAAATAAATGTTGTAAAATGGCATAGTTTTGTTTTGATCTTGATATTCATTTACTTGGTGAGTCAATACAAGCTTGTTGAAGAGTTTAGGAATAGTCGATATTTAATTACTAGGTACAAAATGGATATTAGAATTCCATGATGAATAAAAATATCTGCTTTCTTAATTGCCCTGGACTTTATTGATACCTTTTCACTCTTAATAATTTGTACATATAATAAATACATCTCAGCAGTCCAGTTTGGAACTTTTAATACTCTGATTTATGCAGAATTTCTTTTGATTTTCTCGGTGCAGGCTATAAATCAATTTAACAAGAACAGTAAGATTCCATGGGACCGTGCCAGTACTATCAGGCATACAACATCCCTTATTTATTCTTCATACTCCTCGTCAATATTGTAGCACACGACAGTGCGAACGCACGTCAGAGCTACGCTTATCAGGATTTGCCCTAGTAGTACTGGTCGCCGCCGGAGAAGACGCTGCAGTCCTGGGGCTCCGACTGCAGCCGGCACATCATCGGCATCCCCGCGGCATACTCCCGGGCCTTTGTAAGCTTCACGCGGGCGATTTTTCTCCCAGTGCCGCCGGGAGGACACGGTGGATACATCTGCTGCTGGCCACTCTCGCCGTAGCCATATCCATATCCCTGTCCTGCCTGCAGGCTGCAGGGGTAGGGCTGCTGCTGCTGCCCCCATGGCCACCACCCTTTCTCTAGCGGCGGCATGGGCATGGTCTCCTCGTAGCCCCCTGACCATGCTCCGGATGGCGGCGCAGCGGCACTCGCTGCTCACGTCCTGGAGCTGCTGGCAGCACCGCAACCGGAGCCCGGTGCCCCACCGGAACGGGTCGACGCCGTAGCGCATGCCGCCGGTTAGCTGCCGGTCGAGCACCTGCCGGCACGCGTCGAGCGGGTTCTCCTGGACCTCTTGCCAGCACTGCAGGTCCTTGAGCCTCTGCCGCTCCACCTCGCCTTGGCCGACGGCCACGGCCACCAGGACCGCGAGGCACAGTGCCGCAGCGGCGGCGACGGCGATCGTATTAGCCATCTCCAGCTCAGATCACTGACAAATCTTTGTAGCTGGTTGTTTGATCTAGCTAGTTTTTGTTTTCTTTGGTGATGATCAATGAAATGGTAGTGAAGGGTGTTGGGTATTTATAGGAGAGAAGGTAGTTGAGGTGGAAAAACACACGCTGTTAGTTGATAAGGTCGATGCTTGCAGGAGGGAAATATGCCGATGATTTGGAGCTTTGTAAAACAGATTTTTTTTGGAAAGTTTTGGTAAGGTAACACTTCACGTTAACCCTCACATGGATGCGTCTAGTTGGGATAACGGTGTGTGCTAGTACGTGCGCTTGATGTATCTACAACTACATGATTAGTGGTTTTCTGATAAGCTTGTCTTTGTGTGGTTCATGTGCGTGTTTTTTTTTGTTTGGTGTGTTTTTTGGGTTGTTTGGAATATGGAGACGTTGATGTCATGCCATGCTGTGTAAGTAGGACAGATCCTAAGTGTTAGCAAAGGCACTTTATTTTGTTGACGAAAACAATTTTTTTTTCAATTACACAATACTAGATCCTCACAACGTGCACACACTTGCCCTTATGATCACACTTACGATGCATGCCAAGTCGCCATCACACAATGATGTACTTACGGAACCTTTACTAGACTACTCGTTCTTATATATTTGATTATTAGTGAAAGTTCTCGCTTCTAGCTTGTAGCTTTTCTTTTCAGGGAAATAGATAGATAATGCTGCATGAGCATTATACAAGCGCGCTACATCGAGTGATGGGATGATTTAATATGTGTTTTGTTTGGGAACCATGTGGGACAGGATGGGGTTATCCCACATTTTCTATTTAGTTGGAGATAAATTGGACGTAGGTTCAGATTCATGACACGTGGGCTCCATACGTTTCTAAGATATAAATTTTCTGTTTAGTTGGAGATAAATTGGACGTACATTACGTTAATGCTGCCAATTAAATTTGTTTGATGACTAACTTATGAACCTTTTAATTTCCGTATCTGCTAAGTTTCTAAAACAAGCACGCTCAGGAATCGTTAGAAACCAGGGAGCAAAGCGCAATTCCAACCTCTCATCTCTAGCTGAGACCAGGGACCAAAGTTTAATTCTTTAAAATTGGTAGGGGCCGCGCGAACGCGTACCCCCTCTACCACAAATTATGACGTCCACTCTCCCACTTGGGGAGATGGTAAGCCAGCGCACCCGCCGAGTGCAATGCGGGCCACTGACCTAGGCCACGGCCCTTCTTGATCGGCCGTCGACCCCGTCCAGGTAAGTATGGAGCAACGGTGGACGAGGGGCTCCTCTTGTAGCGGGAGCTTGGGTTGCGTCTGCCTTCCGCTGCCGAGGTGGTGCTAAACGAAGCAGCGTTCTACTTCTACCAGCGCGCTCTGCCGCTGAGTTCTGACTTCTTGTGGATGGGCTACCAAGACATGAGGCGTATATAGATATGGGCCTTTAGGATCGGGCCGGTAGGAAACAGCTGGACTGGGCTGCAATGGACTAAACATGGGCTTAGTTAGGCGTGGGAGTAGTTGTTCCTTATTAAAAAACAAGAGGCTCAAAAAACAAAGAGGCACGGAAATAGTTTTCAAGGCTTATTATAAGCTTTGTTTTCTTTGGAATCTGCATCTACATGCTCTTGTGGTATAAGTGAGAGAAATTTTAAAAATAAAGGCAAGAAAATTTACACAAAGCGTCCTTGTTTCGTGTTCTTTGTTCAATTTGAGAAACGAAGGCTGCCAAGTAGACCTTGATGGAGAAATCTTTGAGCCAACGTCCACTTGACCACCTGTGTAAGAAGACTCTGTTTACGAAACAATTTTTTTTTAGAATTATACAGTACAATGCAGAAACTCACAACACGCACGTACACTTATCTATATGAACACACGCACGCAAAACTCTACCCCTATGAGTACCTCCGAAGAACTGAGCCGGCACATCTAGAGATTTTCAAAGTCACCATTGGCGCGCCTCATAAGTCACCGCTGGCGCGCCTCGTCGTCAACGAGAACGTCGCTTACCACTTAAAACGTAATGCCGATAAATCCTGAAAAAATCCCAGGAAAAGTTGCGAGCACCAGGATTTGATCCCTGATAGGTAACGTCCCACTGGACAGTTCTACCACTAGACCACAGGCCATTCGCTTTACGAAACAACTTCTAGTCCTGTCTAAAGCTAGCGTTCTATGTTTAAGCAGCAGCTGAACCAAAAACAAAGTCTATGACCGTCGAAGATGCTCGCAGGACAAACACGTTGCTTTCCATCCGTTTTTAACTCACTGTTCTCTGTTCGAGAGCGGGCAGCAAAGCGGACACGTTCACTAGTTCCCTTCCCCTAGTCTTGGACTCTTCTCTTGGTACTTTGGCAAAGCGGACACAACCGTGGCAGCCGCCGCTCCCGTGCACCCACGCTAATAAAATGCCCTTGAACAGAGACATTGTCGCAGAGCTCGGTTCAACCACCACCATGGAACGGGACATCTCTCCTAATCATTTGCAATTGCAACCGGGGAGTGCATGGGAGGGTGAAATCCCCCTGTCATCAGCTCCGTGATCCGACCACCACCGGCCACCGGATCCTGAATCCTTCCACGCAAGTTGATACGATGCCATGCCACCCGGGACGCCGGCGGCTCCGCCAGTTTATTCCGTGCTGTGCCTGTGCAGCAGCGAGCGGCCTCCGGTGACCGGTGGGGAGTTTCCACTGCAATTGCATGCAAGAACAGCAGCTGCTGCCCACTGGCCACGGCAGTTCATCAGCAGCATAGTATACAGCTCAACTGGCTACTCAGCTCCCCCACCAGTAGAGAGTTTCTCTCCCGAGCTGCCCCATGTGGCCGTGAATCATGACGCGAACTGTTGTCTGGTTGCCACTACCTAACCTGAAACGGCTCCATTTCTCTATCTCGTCGTCAAATTCCAGTGTTCCTCTGGTCCTTGTTGCTGTGGACGGCTGAGGGCTGATGATTGGTAGTTACCATTTTGATATGCGATTATATTCTGTGTTCGTGACAACGCCGATTCACCTCATAACAGAGGTGCTGATCGGCGCCCGACCCAATGATTGATTGGGGAGGAGGACCTCGTCATTGCCCTCGGCTTGCAGGTGAGGTAGCCGCCGCTGTAACCCCCGGTTTGCACATGCATCAGAATCATGGGGGTGCTTAGTACTGTACCAACCAGCCGGCCTGCGTGCCTGTGCTTGCAGTACATGGGGAGCTTGCTTTCAGGTGAATATTTGAGCTGGTGGATCGCTGTCCATCCAATGCCTCAACGATTGCGTACGTCATTGTGCCGTGTCATGTGTGATCAGATCACAGTACACGAGTTCATTCATTTCACTTTTGGGCATGAGGAAATTAGTGCATGCATGCTCAGCTCAGGACTCAGGTGTGTTTAGGAGATGGCTGATGACGACTGACCAAACTGACAGGCTCTCGACGGCATCAGCGTACTGCGACTAACGAAGAGATCGCTACACACAAACAAACAAATTGTACATCGTTTGATGTTTTTATGACCCCGAACGTCGATCGTACAGTACTGCGAATTCACTTTCGGATCCTTTCCTGTGCTCTGTGCACTTTTCGGTTCAGTTTGCTCCAAGCAAACACAGTACAGAGTGATGTACAGGTACTGACCAAGCTGGGGCATGGAGCTAGTAGGTCGACGTCGCGCTTCGTTTTCACGTTTCAATCAGCACTTCAGCAGTACAAACCCACGGATCATGGGTCATGTGTTTCAAAAGGGTATTAAGGCACTATTTGGATAAAAAAGATAATAGTTAGCTGCTAATAATTAGATGTCTTTTGATTCAACCAGGTCTAGGTAATTGTTAGCTAAGTATTAGCCCTGTTTAGATCTTTGTAGATAATAGTTGTCTAATAATTATCTTTTTTTATCTAAACAACAGGTATAGATAATAGACTATCTAATTGTTAGAGTCTGTCTATATGGAACTTGAGTGATTTGACCCCATGTGATCACCCAAGCAATTTAACAACCTAAATCACATGAAAAGCGGACAAAGCTAAATCTGTGTGATTCGTAACATATCCTCACACGATTAATACCAAACGCTCAAAGCGCTCAAAATTAAGTAAAATTTCAAAATAAAATCCAGAGAGCATACTTTTTTCTAAAAAAAGGGCTAAATCACAAAGCCTTTATCCAAAACAAAAAATGCAAACTTTTACTATGAAAAGCCAAATTTCAAAGATCTAGGGGAATGCCTTTATCGAAAAACAAAAAAAGCAAACTTTTACTATGAATTGCCAAATTTCAAATATCTAGGGGACTGCCTTTATCCAAAAACAAAAAAAAGCAAACTTTTTCTATGAATTGCCAAATTACAAATATCTAGGAACTAGGGAACTGCCTACATCAATCAAACAAAAAAAAAAGAAATTCCAAAAAGCAAAGTTTTTCTATGAATTGCCAAATTTCAAAGATCCATGGGAATTACAACATCAAAAAAGATAAACATATCACAATATTCCTATAACCAAACTATAAGTAACTATATAAATACCAATTTAAATTAATTACAACCAAATTGTGTACAAGTTACACAGGATCAAACAATGTAACTAACAAAGGTACTAGCAGTAACTAATTAAAACTGAATTTACATAAAGAAAAACTGATTTCAAAATCTTAAAGATAAAGACAAGTACAAACATATATAAGATGATATTAGGTATCTGCAGTAAACAGTTACAAATAGTCAATATCTCAGCTAAAAGAAATAGAGAAGTAAGAACACACATAACATAATATAAGGTCCTATCAATTACAAATACTGCACAATTATTGATAAAAATATGAGCCAAGGACTACATTCTTCCTTACATTAAGGCAAATTCATAAAGTGAGTGGAGCCTGCTGCCTCTTAGGAAAAAGAGAATCAGAATCAATTGACTGGTAGAAATCTTCATGCTTTTTTCTGATTTCAATATCGAGAACATGATAAAAGGACATAATTTGACCTGCTACTTGAAATGAACGGCTAGCCATCAAATTAGCATTAGTTTCATCAACAACAAGAACATAGACAAGGTGCCATTCTGAGAATCTAAAACAAACTTGTAGATCGAAAGAAATTCTTTGCCTCTGTTTTGGCGAACAGCACGGGCAACAAGCTTAACACTGCTTAAACCCTTAGCAGCAATGAGCCGAGATTGAAATCCAGGAACTAAGTCCAAATAATCAACCACAAACAGAGAAACATATTCATTTGGGATAGTGAAGGGAACTGCAGCATCAGGAAAAATAGATTTCCTGGCAGATAAAACCTGACAAAAAGTAAAAATAGCATATTTAAATAAAAAATAATATAAATTAAGGTGGATTACAGTACACAAAATAGAGAATTACAGTACACAAACAACAAAGAATAAAAAGTGCAGAATAGTAATCTTGAACATATGCAATATGAACCAAAATCTTAAGCAACTTATGTGGCATAATGGAAACAATTCTCAATGAACAAAATGAAAAAACAATACCTTCATCCTCACTGAATATTAAAGAAATCAGTGTGTGAGTCCTTTCTTTCACCAATGTTAGTGACTTGCTCAAGATAAACAGAACGAAAACCAACAAGCACGTCATAAGAACGAAAAGATGAAGCAAGACTAGGAGCATTAGCTTTGACATAAACTACACCGTCAGCCTCATCAAGGCATAGCTTGAAATTCTTCACAAAGCCATTGAGGCGAATATGTTTCAAAGCTCGACCAACAGTCATGACTTCATCACCGTCACCTCTAAATCGAAAGAACTTAACTGCCAACAAAGAATCCTGGCCACCTTGATTAAGACCAAGGATCTCCAGCACATAGCTAGAAACATCTCTCTGATCAGCAGAAGACATCTGAAAAAAAATATAAAAAAGGTACACTTAGCATTCAAAATCCTAATATTAAACCCACTTAACTAATCTGATAGCACAAGATTACACATAGGGAACAATACACATAGTAAAAAGGGAACACACACAGTAAAAAGGGAACACACACAGTAGGCCAAAACAATACACATAGTAGGCCAAAAACAGAGAAGGACCACACACAGAGAGCTGACACAGTATAAAGGGGAGACTGCAAAACAAAGTGGGCCAAAAAAGAAGAAAGAAAGCAAAAGGAGAAGGGACCACGAATAAAAGAATGGGCCTTACAGGCAAAAGGCCCAACAAACACAAGAAGAGCAAACAATAAAATAGGGGGGTATCTGCAAAAAGGGAAAGTAAGATATTTGGTAGATCCAATCAGATCTAAAGGGGAGTCGACCTCAGGAGAACCCTCGAACTCCATGACCTGAAAGGAACAAAAGAAGCAGCCGCCAAAAAGAGGAAGGAGGCAAGACAAAGAGAAGAATCAACACTCAAGACAGCCAAGATGACGGGAGAACAAGCAGAACCAGGAGATCCAACACAGGTAAGCAAAATCCTTTCTTCAGAATATTAGACAAACTCATAACTGAATATTTCCTCCATGACCATGAATAAAAATATACATGAATCAATGCAAAAACAGGGACCACCACCATGGATAACTTCAGCATCTGCAAGGAATCAGAAGGATGATCAAAACAAAGCTTTCAATTTCAGCAATGAAACCCTAATGACAAACCAGGTGCATATTTTGACAAAGCTATATATAAGAAGCTATGACTACACCAAGAATAAGAGAAAAAAGGGCTAATAATTTGATTTACATGTGCAGTGCACCGAATACAAAGAATGCATATGCAAGGGCCAATGACAAAACTGCTTATGCAACAAACTTTATCTTGCTCACAAGAAGAAGACATGATCAGAAACACAAGAGAGGTAACAACCAAATATTAGTACAAGAAAGAAAAGAAACTTTAACTTTATAATAAAGTGAATTAATACCTCGTATTTGAAATTGCAGGAAAATTGGGATGAGAATGGATACAACTATACAACTTCACAGCAACTGATCAAATGCAAACACCAACACCAAGCTTTTCTGTAAGTTAGATTCAATTATACACTATCATAGATCAGAAATGATAAATAAACTAACCATAATAAATGATTCTAAACTAGCAGCCAGATGACGCAGCCATACAAAGAACAACTCAGAAGTACCAAACAAATTTGAATGTACAGACAGATTATGATGTAAGTAAACCAACTAAAGCATCTAACCATACATGAACATACTATTAGAGAATAATAAAGATAAACTGCCTTTTTATTACATAGGATGACAGGGACAACTACTTGAGTACTCAGTACTTTGAAGACCAAGATTTCAACAGCACAACAATATTTGAATCAATGAGAGTTCAACAGGTAAGCAAAACAGTGGGAAAACAAAGCATAAACTGCATCTTTCATGGTTAAACCAAAGACAGAAACTTACAAACCATATATGTACACTTGCAGGTTGAATCCATATCAATGAGTCCAATTGATACACCTTTTGCAATAGCTGGAACATCTTTCGGTCAAAATGAGAGCAGAATACAGTGGAATACATTGGACAGTACAAATCCTGAGCAATCAAATCAACATGATTATGATGAAAACAATGGAAGCCAACCTTTGACTGAGGAAGAAATTGAAGAGTTCATCAGATCAGAGCAACAGGCAGCAGCAGATGGCAACAATGCAGATATTGACAGCAAGTACACTCCACAGATATCAATGGAATTCAAATCCAGAGATGATGCACACCATTTTTTCAGCTTCTATGGCTTCATTGCAGGGGTTTGAGGTTGTAGTTACTCATACAACAAGAACTACAAGCAAGAAAAAAACAATGAAATATACAAGCAAGAGATGAGATGCCACAGATATGGGAAAATACCCAAGAAGAAGACAGATGAACAAAAAGAACAAGAATTGATGATTGATGAAGCTAAGAGGAAAGGAGGAAAGAGGAAAACAAACATACAAATCAAAACAAACTGCCCTGTCCTTATGGAGGTCAAAGAAGAAAATGGAGTATGGAAAGTAGTAAGGCTAGACCTAGATCACAATCATGAGCTAAGTCCACAAGATAGGAATCAACTATTCAGTGGCAGGAAATATATGACAGACATGGAAAAAGCTATGATAAGGACACTAAACAGCAATAACATCCCAACAAGAAAGATGATTGCAATACTGTCATACTTAAGAGGACATGTGACAGCACTGCCATATAAAGCGAAGGATGTACAAAACGTGATAACAAAGATAAACAGGGAAGTTAGTGGAAATGACATGAACAAGGTGCTGCAACACTTTAGGATGAGGGCAGTAGAAGATACAACATTCTACTACAAATTCCATGTTGATGAGAACAACAAAGTGAAGAACATCTACTGGAGAGAAGGAATATCACTAAAATGGTATGCAGAATATGGTGACTGCATAAGCTTCGACACAACATACATGACAAACAGATATAACCTACCATTTGCTCCTATTGTAGGCATATCAGGACATGCATATACACTTATATTTGGATGTGCATTAATGTTAGATCAAACTACAGAGACATTCAAATGGCTATTTGAAACATTCCTAGAATCTATGGGAGGAAAACATCCAATGACAATTATTACAGATCAAGATAAAGCAATGAGAGCAGCAATATCAATAGTAATGCCACAGACAACTCACAGGAATTGCTTCTACCATATCAAATCCAAATGCTACATCAAGAATGGCAGATGCTTTGCAGTAAACAAAGGCTTACCAGAGATATTTGAAGACACGGTGAATAATTCAGTAACAGAAGAAGAATTTGAATACCTGTGGCAGAAAATGATAGCAGATTACAAGATAGAACACAATAAATACTTCAAGAAAATGTGGGAGAACAGGGAAAAGTTCATACCAGTATATTTCAAAACCAACTTCTTCCCATTTCTGCAAAGCACTGGAAGAAGTGAACAAACCAATGCAAGGTTCAAGGACAATGTTGGACCTACATACAGCATTATCAGTTTCATGCAAGAGTATCAAAGAATACTGGACAGAATAGGCATAATGGAACACAATGAAGATCATCAAAGCAAGCAAAAGAGGCCTAAAGAGCTACAAACTGGATACAAGATAGAGTTGCAGGCAGTAGAGCTTTACAACAGAAACATATTCCTAAAATTCCAATATCAGCTGAAAATGACAGAAAGACTAAAGTACAAAGAGACACAAGAAGGAAAAACCTTTGAGGTGTGGCATAAGTCAAACAGACTACAAGAGTTGCTCAAAAACAGAAGATACATAGTGCAGACTGACCTAACAAAAGGCAAAGAGGAATTCAGTTGCATTTGTGGGAAATTTAGTAAGGATGGAATACTATGCAGCCACATACTAAAAGTCATAGTGGAAGAAGAGATAGATGAGATACCAGGCAAATACTTCATAGATCGTTGGAGGAAAAGGGAGTCCAAACTAAATACAACACAACCTGAAAAAGCAAGTACAACAAATGAGCTTCTCAGATTCAATATATTGTCTAGAAAAGCATCA
Organism: Chrysopogon serrulatus; assembly: GCA_015844335.1. NCBI lineage: Eukaryota > Viridiplantae > Streptophyta > Magnoliopsida > Poales > Poaceae > Chrysopogon > Chrysopogon serrulatus. The sequence goes on along the minus strand of JADLZL010005929.1, from coordinate 41,409 downwards.
GTACTAGCATCTAAAGGATCTAAGAGTGAAGAGCTGATGCATTACCTGGATGAAGAATTTGACAGGATTGGTAAAGAAATGGAAGAAATCAAAAAGGCAGTAGATGAGCAGGATGAAAATCAAGGAATTCAAGAAGTAGTAGAGCAAACTATTGAACTACAAGACCCTGAGAGGATAAAGCAGCATGGACGACCAAAGAAACCTACAAGACTACTAGCAATTGTTGAAGAAATCAGAAAGAAGAATGCTGCAGCACAAGCCAAAAAGAACAAGAAACCATCAAACAGAAGTAAGAGAAAAAATATTCCAAAATTAAGTTTTGTATATGGAAAATGAAACATACAAACATTTTCCTCAAATATATACTAAACCAAAATCTATTGCAGGTCCTGGAGGGAAGAGCAAAAAAAAACAGAAGAAGACCAATCAAGACAATGTAGAAGAAGATACAAGACAATCAGCAAAAAGATCATTAGCAGAGCAAATGGAAGCATAGAATAGGACATATTTATATTTGTAAGGAATATTCAGTATGTAACAAGTTTGACAAAGTTGTATTGAACTGAAATGCTATCAGAATTTCCTATGGCGAGTGCAACCGCCTTTAAAGGACGTAAAAAAAAATGAAGCAATTCTATAGATTCCAATGATCTTCAACCACAACCGATCTCAGCAGAAGAAAAACATCTAGTCCTCGCATAAAAAAAATAAAACCACATTGGGAGTTTGCAATACATATTGGAAAAAAAACTATACATTTGAAATATGGACACAAACCTCAAGCTTAAAATCATATAGCCGTTTCTTCATACCAGTATTCTTGAAATGGAAAAAAAAGCTCATTTGCAATCTTAATTCTGATAGAAGGAATATCTTCAGCATTAAACAAATTGCCTAAAAGAACCCTTGGAGAAGTCCAATGCTCAAGGAACATCATGGCATATATTCCAGAATCAGAACTACAAAAATTAATAATTAAAATACTGAACTAGACTTATAGTAAACTACCAAACCAATTACTGCATATAAACAGGCATAACTGGTATGAAATTAGAGTGCAAGTACACGACAGGGGAATAAAATAAATGAGGTACTTACAAATTGCCTTGAGGCGGTTCAGAACATTAGGATAAGCAACACCATAAAAATTGAAATCCATTTCAACTCGAACAATTTTATTCCATAATACTTGAAAGAGCTTATCAAAAATAAAATGGAAAAAAATAATAATCAAAGATAAATAGACAATCATCAAAAAAGAAGAAAAGAAAGAACATGAGATGAAAACACATACAATCCTGTCTTTAATCTCTTCATGATAGTTGAAATTCTGAGTGTAGTAAGAATCAAGAAATACAAAATGATGATCCTTGATGTCAACTACGAACACAAACCAATGATTCTGATGCAACATAGGGAAGAAAAGCTGAAAAAAATAGTTAGAGAATAAAATAAAAAAAAGTCACAACAACTTAAAAAAAAGGAAACAGAAAATACCATATTTGATTGAGCCAAAGGTCGAGCCTTAGCAGATCTTCGAAATGAGCGGTTCATCAAATCAAGGTCAGCTTCATCATAATCCAAAAGCAAATTATCCTAAAAAAGGTAAGCACATTAAAGGATGCACAAGGAAAAATGAGGCTTTTTCAGTGATGCAAAAAAGTAAGCACATTAAATAACAAGAAAAACTTACACCAATATTGGAGAAAAAATAATGCCTTTTCGACAAATCTGGATGACCATTAGCCTTCGAAAATAGATCGCAGCGTAAACATGATAGTACATAACTCAAGTGACAAAACCACCAGGCTTCAAAGACTCTCCAAGAGACCAAAAAGTGCAACGAACACCAGAAAGAAATACTGCATCCTCACTGAAAATCAAAACATAAACTTATAACAAAATGACAAATTAAAAAAAATGAAATCAAGAAAAGGAATACTGACTTTTTAAACTCAGAAGAAGCTAATTTACACAGAATCTTGTAATTGTCAACTTCAGATTTACTAACAACATAAAACCTGGACTGCTTGAACTTTTCTGTCTCAAAATCACCACGAAACAAAGGACCAGGCTGAAGAAAACGACGAGGACCATGTATAGGAAGCTTTCCACCTGATGATAAATCTTGAGATTTCACAATTGTAAAGACCGAGTCAAACGAGCATAACTAGGAATAGAACGATCATCAGCACATGGGGCAGGGAGTATGCCTACTAGAGCCACCCAAATTCAAATTTGAGTTGTAAAGATCATTAGACTTATTGGACAAGTCAGCAACAGCTTTAGCAAATGACTTGAACTTACAACTTGAACCTCGGGTGAGACCTAGATAAGAAAAACAGAAATAAACAAATGAAAAACAAGAAAAAAAAGGCTATACTGCCTATGATTTAAATAAAGTCACCCAATGCGAAAACCAAAAGGTCAATAATAAATTGATCAAAAAATTACACAAAGATAGGTAACTCTATCAACAAGAACCGAAATTACAATAACGATAACTAAAATTACAGTTCATAGACAACTATAATTGCAATATAATAAGACTGTAACTACAAATTAGATCGATTAAAAAGAAGAAAAGTCCAGAAAATTCAAAAAAATGCTACATCTACTAAATCTAAAACAAAAAATGCTACATCTACTATGCTCACCATATAATTACAATCGTTAACAACATAATTAAAAGGATAATTAGACATTACAAAAGGAATAAAAAAAACAATACCTGCCGACCACTTTTTGTTGCGTAACAACCTCTACCACCGAACTACGACAACCGTGGATCATGCGAGCAACTTTAGGAGAAGAAGAAATTGGGGAGAAATCCAAAGTTTGCATGAACAAAGGAGTCTGGAAAAAAAAGGGTCAAAATTTCAAATTGGCAATAGTAATATACTAAAATACCATATGAAACAAATTAAAGATTAGCAAAATAATAGCAAATAACCTTCTGAGAGAAATGTCTAGAGAAGCCTGGCTTAAAAGATGGAGAAACAGAATCAGGAACAACTTGCTTATAAATATCAACATCGAAGAACTTGAACAGGGAGTAGTTTCATGTTGAATAGAAACAGTCTTCTTCAGACAATTTTTCTTCAGAGAATTTGAGTTAGTAATATCACCAAGAGGGTTTCTAGAGGTCGACACAACTTTGGAGCAGCTACCAGAAGCAATATACACTTTAGAAGACTGCATACAATGAAAAAAATGAGTAGAATATATAAAAAAAAAAGGAAGCAAAGAAAAACATATAAAAAAAATGGATAATGATCAAACACATACTTCAGCATGTTTTGCTTTATGAAGATTATACTGTGAAGGATGAACTTCTACAACAACATCATCATCATCAAGAACACCTAAAAAAAATGACAAAAATTATATGAGTTGCAAGAAACTGAAATAAAACAAAAGAGATTGAACAGAAAAAAAAGATAAGAACAGTTTAGAAACCTTTACCAATACGACGAGCAGACGATAGAGGATCATGATCGGGTAAAATAGGATGTTTAACTTGATGAAGTTTATACTGAGAAGGATTAACTTTTTCACAATCAAGATCAACAACACCCCGACCAGAAACAAATAATTCAGAAATAAATATTAAGTAGAAGAAACATAAAACAAGAAAATAAAAAAGAAGAAGTGATACATACCATTAGCATTATGAGCGTAAGACATATGATCACAAGAAGGTAAAGAAGGAGAAGACATATGACCACAAGGAACATCGGGTTGACCGAAATGCTCATCATTTTCAACAGGTTTCGCACAAAAAGTTTGATTACTTCCAAAACTAAAGCTTGAGACATCACACTAACAGAATAAACATGCTTGCAAAGCTTGATAAAAGTCAATCTCATATCATCACTCAATGAAGTCATTGCATTAACATCAAAGTTAATAGAAACACCACAACTCAAACAATGCTTCTCAATAAGCTTCACTATAGCATTCTTCAATTCAATAGGAAGCTTACAACGCGTGCATAAGCATCAAGCTTAGAAAGGAATTCAGGACCAACTGACTGATGAAGACTTTGAGGAAGCAAGCTCAAATCCTAAAAAAATAACAATCGGAGGAAATAAAAAAAAACAGAAATAAAGAGGATATAAGAAGATAACCTTTGCATAGCAAGTCCTTGAAAATTCCATAATAGGATGGTAACCAAAACAACCTTGCTCTTTAGTATCAAGAAGTGCATACTGTTTAATCATATCTTTCTTCCAAACAGAAATACGCGGTATACTAGAAGAGACTTGATGTGATCCAAAATCAACATGATCAAGATAAAGAACCTAAAAAAGAAAAATAATCATATAACCAAATACAAAAATCAAAAAAAGGAGCTTACAGCAAGATAATAAAGGCAACCACCAAGAGTAGCTTGCTGAGTAGATTTACAACTTTTCAATTGGTTGAATAACTTGATGTACTCAAGTAACCAAGACAAAATGAAACCACACCAATCATATGATCGAATCTTCTCAAGATCTTCAAAAATGCCAAAATACCTCTGACTTGGGACAACAGAAGAATTGGGACACAAGAAAAGACTCAAAGCAACCAACAGGAAGCAGACAAACATATCATCATCAGACATCTCCCTTTTTGAAACAAGTGCTTCAACAAAGAAACTGATAGGAGGCATACTATCCTTACCAAACCTAGATAACAAAGATGATTTGCCAGCAGAATGATCGGTAGGGAAAGGCAAACCACCATAAGGAAGGTCAAGGACCAAATGAACAGATTCTTTGGTAAGAGAGATAACCCCGCCCCCCAAAGAACTATATCTCCGAGTTGCAATTCACAAGACGAGCTACCCAATGCACAAAATTTCTAGGCACTGAGCAATCATCAAACAACAGCAAAGAGCCACAACCATACTTTCGAATCACATCTTGACGATCAGATGAAAGAAAATTTAACACATTGGAAAACGATGTGACGAAAAACCTTGAGAACCCAACTTTAGGCCTGCCATCGGGCTTTTTCTTGTTCACCTAAAGCATATGTAAAACCTTAAACATTAAAAAAAAAAAAAGACTAAAGAAAAAAAAAAAAAATAATATAAGAAAAGAAAACTAACATTGCGACTAAGTGAAAGCAACAGCTTCTTCTTCAACAACTTGACCTTAGCACACTGAACCAAAACCAAGAATTAGAATATATTATCATAAGAGACAAAAAATAAAATTCAAAAGATAAACGAAACATACTTCTTTAAGATACTTCGGGTACAAAACACCATTGACAGACAATTCATCATTTAAAAGAGCAACCTAAAATAACAAAGAGTTAAAATATGTACATTTAAAAAATAAATAAAGAAGGAAATTTATACTCACATCAGATTCAGAAACTGCATCAAAAGAGGACTGAATATTTTCATCATCGCCAAAGAATTCGGAGAGAATAACTCCTCAAAGATCAAGATCATTAGAACCATCAAAATTACCATCAAAATCAGCGGACTTCGTTTTCCTAGCCATCTACTAAAAATAAAAAGGCATGATACTAATAGTAAAATAAAATTGAAATCAATATAACCATGAAATTCAAGAGCAAAAAGGAAGCTTAAAAAAGGAAAAAAGAAAAAATAAAAGTCACCAATGCGAAAACCAAAATAAGAAAGATAAATTGATCAAAAAATTATGAACAACAACAGAAAATACACCAATAATAACTAAGAATTACAGTTCATAGACAACTATAACAACAATAGAGTAAGATCAGAACTACAAATTAGGAGCATTGAAATTAAGAAAAGTCCAGAAATACAATCATCTTAATCATTCACTCAATAAAGTATACAGTAAACAGAATCGACATCTCAACCAAAACATAAAATCTGATAACAATAATGACAATAAGTTATTAAAACAAAAAAATGCTACATCAACTATGCTAACCATTTTAACACTTGATAAACAAAACCAATAGAAACAATTACTTGCTAATTGCTAATTGCTAAAAAACAAAATGAGCATAAAACCCAATAACCATGACATGCATCAAAGGTTACAGAAAGTAACCTGAAACAAGAAACTAAGTCTGAAAAACTAACCTAACAACACCTCTAATTCTAACAACATCTACAGCTAAACCATTGAACAGAAAAAATAAAAGAATATTACTACAAACCGGGCAACGAACCACAACTAACCTGGGGAGATGTAAACCAACCAACAACTAATCAAGCACGAAACCAGTTTGAAACACTAATTCAAACAAATGAACTTCAGCTAGCAAAACTGCAATACTAAGAACATCCACCTACAAAGACACACACATGAACTCATACAACTAGATCAACAACAACTAGATCAACATGACGGAATCCACTAAATCTAAACAAACTACACAAACCAGGATGGAGCGATGCTGAATACATCACTACACGGACATTTGACCAACCAAAACGAAGAAATATAACATAAAGCTCAACACGAATCAATAGCAGCTTAAAATAGACAAACACTGGAGCCCAAAACTCACCGACGAGGATGAATCGAAGCCGAACACTGCCTCCTAGAAGAGCACCGCCTACTAGAAGAGCTACAACTACAGGGAACAAACACAAAACACAAAATCAATAGAGGAATCGGAAGGAGCGGTGCTGGATCTACAACTAATCTATATAGACTTGAAGAAAAACTCACCTCAAACGACGAAGCGCCGACGAGAAACGACGCGGCGACGAGCTCCGCCTCCGCCTCCGCCAGGAAAGAAAGACAAAAGACAAAATCAATAGACGAATCGGAAGGAGCGATGCTGGATCTACAACTAATCTACATAGACTTGAAGATAAACTCACCACAAACGACGAAGCGCCGACGAGAAACGACGCGGCGACGAGCTCAGCCTCCGCCAGGAAACAAAGAGAAAATACAAAATCAGTAGAGGAATCGCAAGGAGCGGTACTGGATCTACAACTAATCTACACATACGTAAAGAAAAAACTCACCTAAAACGACGAAACGGCGACGAGAAACGACGCGGCGAGGAGCTCCGCCTTCGCCATGGCGAGGCGAGAACCGGGGGAGACGAAAAGGGGGAGGGGGGAGAAAATGCGGAACTGAAATGAACATTTCAAAACAATAAAAACGCGCGGTTCCCAAAAAAACAGCTGACATGTGGGGCCATAACGTCAGGGAAAGATAAAGTTACATGGCGTCGGCGCGGGGCAAATAAAGGACAAAAACGACGGGACGGCGCAGATGCACGGAAAAACAAATCCAATGGCCAGAAAAACAGTGTGAGCGAGGGCCAAAAATTACACGCGCAAACTTTAGCTTTTCCCAATTGTTAGCTCAGATAATGGCAACTAATAACCTTCTAATAATTGTTAGCTGGCTAATAATAGCTGTGCATCTAAGCACCATCTAGCTGATAGGTAGCTAATAGTTAGCTTAGCTAGGTAATATCATATATGATTTATTAGCCAATTAATTATTAGCAGATAATGAATCCGATTTAATTCACTAGTTGAACTAAAATATAGTTAACAACAGCTAAACATTAGTCGTGACTTGGCACAATACTACTACTAAACACAAGCAATAAAGGAGTTAGTGCGGTACCTAACTAGCTACCTATACGCTAATTAAACTCCACATGACATGTGTTCGTTTTATACAACTGATCAAACGTAGCCTTCTTCCGCAGTCCGTCTACGTTGCTGCCTGTGTAATGTAATCCGGCAGCTGTACCTGCTACTATACAGCAAAGATTCCCGCAAGCAAGAATTGAACAACTCACTTAGCCATGCAGGGCTCGAGCCAGCCTAACACAAGCGGGCGTAGGCCCCGGCCCGGCGCTATAAATCGCGGGCGCGTGTCGTGGCCGCCAATTCAGCAGCAGCGCACTCTTCCATCATCAGCTAGCTTAGCCCGGCCAAGCAGGGAGCTAGAAGCAGCAGGCGAGCTTCGTCAGCTGGTTGCGTTCTCTGATCGAACTTGTGAGGAAGATCGAGATGGCGTCCAGGGCGGCTCTCCTGGCGCTTCTGCTCTCGGCGTTCGCGGCGGCGTCGGCGGTGGCGCAGCTGGACGTCAAGTTCTACAGCCAGTCGTGCCCCAGCGTGGAGGCCGTCGTCCGCAAGGAGATGGTGCGCGCGCTCTCCGCCGCGCCCAGCCTCGCCGGCCCGCTCCTCCGGATGCACTTCCACGACTGCTTCGTCAGGGTACGTGCATTGCCCTTTCGCTAGCTGTGGCCGCAACCATCTGTCTAGGCTCGATCAGCTTTGCTAACCCCGTTGCTGCATCTATCCTGCATTGCTCGCCGATCATCGTGCAGGGATGCGACGGCTCGGTGCTCCTGGACTCCACGGCGAACAACACCGCGGAGAAGGACGCCAAGCCGAACCTGACGCTCCGCGGCTTCGGCTTCATCGAGACGGTCAAGGCCGCCGTCGAGAAGGCGTGCCCTGACACCGTCTCCTGCGCCGACGTCCTGGCCCTCATGGCCAGGGACGCTGTCTGGCTGGTGAGCAATTGAGCATTTCATTACAGCGCATATTCAGTCGTGTCCACGAAGTACAAGTTCTTACTGGTTCGGTTGTTTTGCATGCAGAGCAAGGGCCCGTTCTGGGCGGTCCCTCTGGGCCGTCGTGACGGCCGGGTGTCCATCTCCAACGAGACCGACCAGCTGCCGCCGCCGACGGGCAACTTCACGGAGCTGACGCAGCTGTTCGCCGCCAAGAACCTGGACACCAAGGACCTGGTGGTGCTGTCCGCCGGCCACACCATCGGCACCTCGCACTGCTTCTCCTTCTCCGACCGCCTCTACAACTTCACGGGGCTCGACAACGCCGGCGACATCGACCCGACGCTGGACCTCGCCTACATGGCGCGGCTCCGGGGCAAGTGCGCTAGCCTCGACGACAACACGACGCTGGTGGAGATGGACCCCGGCAGCTTCAAGACCTTCGACCTCGGCTACTTCGCCAACGTGGCCAAGCGCAGGGGCCTCTTCCACTCCGACGGCGCGCTGCTCACCGACCCCTTCACCCGCGCCTACGTGCTCCGCCACGCCTCCGGCGGATACAAGGAGGAGTTCTTCGCCGACTTCGCCGCGTCCATGGTGAAGATGGGCAGCGTCGACGTGCTCACCGGCAGCCAGGGCGAGATCAGGAAGAAGTGCAGCGTCGTCAACTAATTTACCAGCTAGCTGGCTGGCCACCGGGGATGTATGTATGATGTAGTTCATCAGGCACTTTTGGTCTCAGAGATGTATGATGAATTTTTTCCTTCTTTTTTTTTTACTGCATCATTGATTGATTATTTTGTTACTTCAGCCATGTATGTGTGTATGCATGTATGTAAATCTGCCCCTCATCATCTTCAGGTTCCATCATCGATCAGGATCTCATGATAATACAATACAATAAACCTTTTTTTTATTTGTCTACTACGTACTGGCTCTGTTGTGTCAGCCGAGATGCCATTGCCGTGCGCATACTAAAATGAGCCTGTCTATCTGTCCATGCATCACCAGCGATCCAGCTGTTGTGACGCACATGCACGGCATACAAGTCGACGCGCATGCTCGACCAGTACATGTTGACGGCGGCCGTGGCCGGAGGAGAACACCGGTCAATAATGCACTCATCGATCGCCATTGTTTTGCTAATTGCTAGTGGCTAGTGGCAGCGTTGCCCCACACGCCCATGCTGCTGGCGCCATTTGTTTATCAGTACAGGCTGCTCTCCTGAATGTCTGTAATGGGAAGGGACAGTTTCTTGAGCAGCAGCTCACATGGCAAGCACGGATGATGCACCGGAGCGCGTGGACTGTTGCCGTTGCCGATGGCATCTCGCCGAATCGGAGCGCCGGAGCGGGGGCGTCGCAGGCGTGCAGTTCAGTGCAGCGGCGGCTTGTTGTGTGGTTTCCAGATGGTTTGGCAGATCTAAAGCAGATTTGATGCTGCCGCGAGGGGTTGGGGAAGAGGCTGGTTGGGCTCTTAGATTTGAGACCCGCGCGGCTGGATGTCCCGGGAAAAAAAGAACTTGGACCAGGCCATGGTCCATTCTGTTGATACGAGGCCCGTTAGCACCGGGCGATCCCTGAAACCTCAAGAACGAGGGACCTCGAGGCGCCGGACTCTTCAAGGATTTCAATGTAACTTTAGTCTGAAACACACAAAGGTATAAAAAGGAACGTAACACGTGTTCTTCTTATATATTAGTCGCCAACAGGAAGTGATTCGGTCGGTGGGAAAAAGCAGTGTGAGGTTAGAGCATCTTATAAGATTTGAGAAAATTCAGTTTCCCTCCCTAGACTTTTAGCGCAATTAGAAGTCGCTTTATTAGGATTTTTAATGTTTCTAATCAAAATTAACGATTATCTTTGATTTTTAGTGGCTACCATCTATTTAACTACTCCCTAGATTCTTTCAAATGCGTTTCACAGAAAGAAAGATTCTTTCAATTGCGCACGTACGAGCGCGTGGAGTCCGCTGCGCCAGGGCTCAGCATAAACAACTACGGAATGAGAATTTTTTTATTTTAATCCTTTTTTAAAACAAATTTTAAAATTAATACACTTACTTTTTTTATTTTCAAAATAAAAACTTGTTAATTTTTAATTTTGTTTTTAAAAAATAATACGGTTAATTTTTATTTTTCACATTAAAAACCATGTTAATTTTAAAATTTGTTTTTAAAAGGATAAAAATAAAAACTAAAGGAAGAGAAAAGAGATGAGAGAAAAGAAAAATTTTACTGTTAAAATGTTTCGGCGTGGGTTTCGTGTGGTGGAGCTTGTCCATCCTTTTTAAGTGATCGACTTGGCACATGTTCTTGCATCTTTTTTATTTATTCTAGTATTTAATGGTGGTATACTTTAAGTTTTAAGTGGTAGATGAAATCCCATCAATAATAAGATGTTTGTGGTGACTTCGTAAAATCTCAAGCTCTACCCACTCGGTCCTTCCGATGTGCTCGTATTTGCGTAGGTGTATGTTAGTATCCACTCCAGGCCCAATCAAACACTCCACCATGGGTTCGGATGTTCATGCGCCCCAATTCCTCCCAACCGATGGGAGAGGGATGCTCTCCCTTAAGGTGGTGGTCATAGCCCCTAGCTTTAGCAAGGGGTACTAAAACCCGAGGTGTCATCCCACCCCCCAAGGTGGTGCCCTCGACATCCCACCCCCCATAAGGTGAAGCCCGAGCTCGATACCAATTGTTAAGATCCACTCGGCCCGGCCCAAATCCAACACTCCACCAAGGTTCGGACGTTAAATGCGCTTCGTGGACACTTTATAGGCAAGTGGCCCAATTCCCCCAAAAAGACTGATGGGAGAGGATGCTCTCCTTTAAGGTGGTTATAAGTGGTCATGGCGCTTGGGAGCAAGGATGGTGGCACTAAAACCCGAGGTGTGGTGTATTCATGTTTTGCATGTAATTGTAGTGAAGCTCACATGTGGTGTGACGAAGCTACTCAACCTCGACGAAACATCTCGTCAAATCCGCTATTGTGTAAAGTTATCATTGCAGGTAAAGACTCTGTGGAACCTTTGCTTGGAGCGCTACGTCATCCTCCCACCCACCAACCAAAGCGACGACGACACGGATCCGCTGAACAGACGGTACCCGACGAACGCCACGGACTCCCCTTTAACAGCATTCGCTCCGGCTACGAGTGGAGACAGAGACACGCGCGCGAGCGCGCGGGGCGCACCAACCGCAAGACCCCCCTAACGTCTCCCAGCCTCGGGAGGCGACGGCGTCGCGTCGCGCTCAATCGCCGGCCGACACACCATCCGAAAGCCACCGGGCAACCAGACACGCTGACTTCCGGCTTCCGGCCTTCCGCCGTGTGATCCCGATCGCGTCCTGCGCGCAGTACTACAGCTCGCGGCCTCGCGCGCACGGCGCACACCAGACAGGCAGACCCCCCTCCCGCCTCCGATCCTACCACCGCTGTGCCTTGGCTAGCTAGCTGCTGCTGCGATCCCCACCGGCCGGCAGCCGGTTCTTGATGTGGAGGGAGTGGCGGCCGCCGCCGCCGCCGCTGCTTCTGCTAGTGGCCTGCGCGGCGCTGGTGATCATCGGCGCCGCCGCGCTCGCGAGCGCGTCGACGCCGGAGGCCGGGCTGAAGGTCGGGTTCTACCATGCGACGTGCCCCATCGCGGAGGACGTGGTCCTCGAGGAGTTGAGGCTCATCCTCATGGAGGACGCCACGGTGGCGCCGGCCCTGCTCCGGATGCACTACCACGACTGCTTCGTGCAGGTAAGCGCGCATCTGCTGCTTCGTCGATCGTCCACGTAGCTAGAGAAATGAACTCTTTCAGCGTGCTCTAGCTACTGGTAAGCATCCATGGATGTGAGGTAATGTTAATGGTTGGTGTTACGCGATCGATCGATCCAAGGGCTGCGACGGGTCGATCATGCTCCAGTCCAGGAAGAAGGGGAAGGCGGAGCGGGACGCGCTCCCCAACCGCAGCATGCGAGGGTACGACGCCATCGAGCGGATCAAGGCCCGCCTCGAGACCCTCTGCCCGCTCACCGTCTCCTGCGCCGACATCATCGCCATCGCCGCCAGGGACGCCGTCTACCTGGTGAGCATAACTTCATAAGCAAGCACACACATGCATACACCAGCCATGCCTAGCTTGTTCGTGTGCTTAATTTGCTCTAGCTAGCTTCCTGATGAATGCCTGCCTGCCTGCGTGCGCTGATGCTGTGTTCATGCCCATGCCCAGAGCCACGGCCCGTGGTACGACGTCGAGACCGGGCGGCGCGACGGCAACGTCACCGTGGCCGAGTACGTCGAGAACGACTTGCCGCCGCCGGACTCCAACATCGTCGACGTCAAGACCTTCTTCAGCGTCAAGTCGCTCAACTCCAAGGACATCGCCGTCCTCTTCGGTAAGCTAGCTGCCCGCCCACTCCTCTCCTTTCTTCTCCACCACAACCCCCCTCCTATCCTAGCTTTGCGTGCGACAGCAACGCGTTAGCAAACCACTCCACCACTAGCTAACGAAGACACGCGTTGCCTTCAGGGTGCCACAGCATCGGGACCTCCCACTGCGGGCCGATCCAGAAGCGGCTCTACAACTTCACGGGTAACATGGACCAGGACCCGTCGCTGGACCCGGCGTACGCCGCCGAGCTTAGGAAGCTCTGCCCGCCTCCCATCCGCCCCGGCGACGGCGACGACGACGACGACGACGGTGCCGGCGGAGGGAAGGTGAAGGTGCCGTTGGACCCCGGCAGCAACTACACCTTCGACCTGAGCTACTACCGCCACGTGCTCGCCACGGGCGGGCTGTTCCAGTCCGACGGCAGCCTCCTGCACGACCCCGTCACCAGGGGCTACGTCCAGAAGGTGGCCGAGGCGGCGTCGCCGGACGAGTACTACGCCGACTTCGCCGCGGCCATGGTCAAGATGGGCCGCACCGACGTGCTCGTCGGCGACCGTGGGGAGATCAGGCCAACTTGTGGCGTTTTTGTTGACTAGGTTCATCAGGATCGGATTGAGTATGTGCAGTTAATTTTAATTACTAATGTGTACGGGTTTCCGTCAGCATCTACTGTGCTGTGGAGTTGGTAGCTCAGAAGAGCACGAGCTGTGAATTGCGTAATCCAGGGAATTGTGTTCCGTTCACACGGCCGTCGTCACTGATCGACTGACTTGTCAGCCATGATATATTTCTTATTTATCTATTACGAGTTATATATTCTACTGATCTACGCTTCAGAACGTTGATGGTTTGACGAGTAGGCACATCCAGATTAGTTTGGTCAACCACAATCTGGTCACCAAATCTTGCCAGAGCACAGGCAGGGCCTGTTTGGCGGCACGCGCAATTTGCTTTACTGATTCTTATATTCATTTTAAAGAGAGACTATATAGTGTATGGAGAAATCAGAGTTAATAAGAGCCGGTCAAAGCTCCACCAAACAAGCCTTATCACATCTCAATTTGTCGAGTTTGTATGCTTAATACAAGAATGGGAGTTATTTACTATTCTCTGTCATCAAATAATCAAATTATAGAATTGTCCTGAGTCAACTCTTTTAGATTTAACCAAATTTTATAAAAAACAAGACTAATGTTTATAACACAAAATTAGTACAGTTCAATACAGCATGAACATATTTTTCATAATATACTGTTTTGCCATATATGCCAACAAGTTTGACTTATGATAGCTCTAGAAGAGATTTATTTAGAGACCAAGGGAGTAGTAGATTGTCAATCAAGAAGGGAAAAAGAAAAGGCATACCATTAGGGAAAAAAACATTGTTTCATTATCTGCTGCACCTGTCCTTTCATTTGTTTAACTTTAATTTCAGAAATTACATCTATTTATATTTAGAACAAATGAAACAAATTTTAGGTAAATAAACTAAATACATTTTTTGGAGACTTCACACTGAATACATTGCACTCATGTCTATTATTTTCTACCCCATATATATATTCCAGATGCTATTATTACTCCGCTTAATGCTCCAATGGACGCCAAAATTTTCAGCTTTGAAGGACCTTGGTTAGCATCAGGTAGTTCTAATAAACATTTTACCTGCAAGGAACACCGAAGATTAAGGCATGTGTACTATTCATAGAAACATTTATTTTTTATAACTAATCAAGCATCCACCTGGAGAACACTACAAAACGAGTGATGCATTTCCTATTATCAAATGGTGTAATATATATGACATGCAGCTTAGGGTTTGTTTTTTGTTTGAAAAAAAAAAAAGCTAACCTGAATTGGTTGTTCCCAATTTTTCTTTATTCCAGAAACATGCCCCTTTCCCACAACTGCAACCACTGAAGAATATTCCCTGGCTGCCTTCAACAACGTTGAAGACATATACCTGAAGGTACAATTTTACAATTATACCTTGACAATACTGTAACAACAGAAATAACTAAAAGGGCTGCTTAACACATTATATTGAAGGAACTCACATATCTCGCTCATGTAGAAGTGTGTCCATCAAACTAGGAAATGCCTTGCTCATCTCTTGAATAACAAGTGTTAGCATGTCAACATCGTCCATGTCCTTCAACTATAGATAAGAGTTGCTGTTAAGATGTGAACGCAATAGTAGTGACTTATTTGTACGTATTAACCCTAAGGTCCAAAAGGTAGATTAAATTTCATGATTATACAAGCTATCCCCATAAAATGGTATGAACCAAGAGTGTACCATCTTATTCAGTTCCTCCGGGCCTGGTAAAAATATGGATTGGAAAATAATGTAGTACAAAAATTTTGCCCTGTGCCATAGTGACATTTTCCCCCAGGTCCTCCTCAAAGTGATCTTCAAGACAAAGAAAGAATAGAGATGAGATGGTGTTAGCTCTAACTAAAAATAACTATTCAAAATGATTGTGCAGCAAATTTCAGAAATAAAGATTTCAAAAAGTGTGGACTGATTTTCAAGGAATAAACATGTGATGCCAGCAATCAACACCGCCAATAAACATAGGTGAACCATTAAAATGCTTCATCTTTTGTTCATAAATAAAAGCAAATCCTGAATTAGTAGTAGGTGTCTCAATATTTGGGATTTTGGGTCACATACCAATAGAAGCATCCTTATATTAGGCAATGGAATGTTAAAGCAGAAGACTTCCGAAATAAGCAAGGGGAGATAGCTATGAATTCACAATCCAAAAGCCTTATGTTGGTCATTCTGAAAATGCTTAGTATATTTTTCAGAATAAAGAAAGATGGGTATGCAGGTATTGACATGTGAAAATCAGAATATATGACCATCGTTTTGAAACATTATGCCAAATGCATAAAAACAAGAATAGCAGAAGTTGACAATGCCTATTACTCTATTCCAAGTTTCATAAACACATAACCAGGCTCCATTGTTGGGTTGCTTACCTGGACAGGGCGATCTCCTAGGATAACTTTGCCACCATAGCTCATTGCTTCCTCAAATGCCACCCGGAACTCAGCTCCAGGTAACACCTCAAGTTGGCTAGCAACCTAAATAACAATAACAGTGTTGATCAAGTGATAAGAACAATTAACTATTGTTAATGCAAAGACAAACATCAAACAGTACCTTTGCAAGAAACCAGCTGTAGAGAATACCAAAAGTGTTCATTTTCTTTTTCTTCCACATGTCAATCATTTCATTCATAGTAGGAACCTGTGGGGACAGGTTAGACAAAGAACCAGATGATACATTATACTCTAGAAAATAAAAGGTAGGCATCTTCTATTTGGCTGATACCATTAATAAGACTCAAAAGTTTTCTTAAAAATAGGGTATATATTTTAAGGCTATATGCTTTTAGTTATAAGGAAAACCCCAAAAAAACCTTCACTAAACACAATAAAATAAGTACTCCTGTACAGAGAACATACTTATCCTACTTCTGGCGACGGTTCAGCAATCCAGACAGGGGCACAATACCATTATAGTTCATTGTTTTGTCCAACTTTATATGAGGAATTACAAACAAGCAGAATGTCTCTTTAAAAAAAAAAAGAATGCCCCTTGCAATAAGAAGGGTAGTTATTCATCTTACAAATGTGTAGATACCTGAAGGTTTTGTGGTGTCAAAATTGCAATCCTGCTCGTACAGAGCTCCAGGAAAACAGCCTACACATGCAAGACGGATGCAAAGGAATTAGAGCAATGCCTTGCCACAACAAAGAACAGAACAAAAACAATCCAAACCGGGCAGCAAACCTGCCAAAATCCACCACTCAGCAAAAATTATTGATGATGAGCAGATAGAGGAAGAACCTGAGGTTTCAGGTAGTTGATGATGGCCTTCACTTGATCACATGATTCCTGCAACAAAATCAAGTGTCAAATACCCATGCCATGATTTGTACTAATTATGTCCGCTGGATACATTCACATTCCAAACTCTAGATATGCAGCAACCCAGAACGGCTTAGTATAGACGAAATCCGAGCAGAAAAGGCCCATTGCTTCAGTACAAACTCGCCATGTTTCTCTTCTAATTATGTACTATAACCTTTCTGTCTCCCAACAACTCCAAAGTAGTAAAATTTACAGCAGCACGAGAAGCAATAAGCTCCCAACAACTCCAAAGTAGTAAAATTTACAGCAGCACGAGAAGCAATAAGAACAGGCAGTGTTGACTACATCACACGCAATGCCTACACGCAGAACCCAATTCGAGTGCCTACAGTTCGTTCAAGAAATCATCTCGACCGCTTATGCATCATACCAGCATCGGCACCGGACGGAACAGGAGCTCACCTGCGACACATGAGCGGTGCCGACGACGTAGACGCGGCAGGTCCCGCCAACCCCCGCCGCGGCCGCTTCGGCCGACGTCTCGCATTCGAGGCACACCACCCCCCCTTGGCGAGCTCCTCGGGCAGCTCCTTCATCCCGGCGTCACCGCCCGCCGGCACCGTCCCGGCCCCGGCCCCAGCGCTGCCCTCGCCCCCAGCCTCCGCGTCCTCGAATTCCGCGGCGTCCTCGTAACCATTGGTCTCGGCATCAGCGTCGGTGGCGGGTGCGGGGACAGGCTCGGGGCGGCCGGATCCATCGGCAGGCCGAGAAGAGGGCCGAGGCGGGACGACGACGACGCGAGGCGCGGCGTCGGGGTCGGGGCTTGGGCGGCGAGAAAGGCCGCGTGCGGCGGCGACCGAGGAAGGCGGCGGTAGAGAGCAGGGAGCGGGGATAGGGGTAGGCGGTGGCGGATTGGCGACGGCGCGTGCCCGGCGAGGAGGCGAGGTGCGCGGATCATGCGGCGCTGGGCGTCGATTTGGGGTGGGTTGAGAGAGCTCGGCGCTCGTCAGTGGACAGCGGGTACGGGTGGGACTCTGGATTGTGGGCCCGAGAGTATAACGGCTGGGATCGGTACCGTCGACGTCAGAGGCGTGGCCTCGTCCGTCCGATCCACCGTTTTGGTCTCCCAGTAACTCTGACGTGGCCTAGGCGAGGCGGAATTCCCCATCGCTTTGATAGCTTCTTGACCTGACTTGCCGGATTCTGACGCAACTGTGTCTCCTCCCTGGCGATGCCACACTCCCTGCCCTGAGAGTGAGAGAGTCCCGGTCGCACGCCACGCCGGCAAGTTTGCCTCCTCCCCTCCGTCGTCCTGTGCGCGCGCGCCCGCTGTCTCTTCGAATACCGGTCGCTAGCAAGGGCTGCAAAGAGCCGCGCGCGAGTATGAGCAGTCCATTGTCCATGGCGCTCCACATGAACCTTATTATCGGCATTGCTAGCACTGGCAGCGACGTGTAAATGCTCTATGTCCATACATCCTGCCTACTACCAGCCGTCCTGTACTCCTGTCGGTGATCACCATGTCTAAAGCAAGAGGACCCAGCTTGTTGATGCAGAGGAGCTGCAAAGGAAATGGCTTCGGCTAGGCAGAGCAACAAGTTCCGCATCCTCCCCATGCCATTCTTCGCCACTAGTCATATCTTCCCCTACACCGACCTCGCCTTCCACCTCGCCGCGGCCCGACCTGACGACGTCGAGACCACTGTGCCCGTCACTCCGGCAAACGCTTCAGTCGTCGAATCAGCCCTCGCGCGGCGTCGTGTCGTTGGCCATCAGGCAACGGTCAATCCGTGGACAGCTTTCCACCGGAAGTGGAGAACCACTCCGCCTTCAAGGCGGGCGACGTGTGGCGCATCGACTCAGCGTTCGACGAGAAGCTGATGCGGCTGAGGCAGGAGACTGTCACCAGGGAGCACGATCAGGTTATCCATGAACTAAACATGGCGAGTCATCGGCGCTTGCCCCAGACTTTTGGGGAGATGAATTGGCTGGCATGCCAAATAAACCTAGGCTTACTTGGCCAAATCCATTGGCTGGACACGAAGCCTGCCAAGTCAGTCGTGTACATGTGCTTCAGAAGCTTGGCTTACTTATCTTATCAGTGACTTATCAGCCGTTTCAATAGTGTTTTTCTCTTGTAACAAATCGGCCAATTTATAAATGGCATCCCAGTGCTCACTCACATAGCCAATAGTGGTTGAGCAGTTCATCACCGAGAGGTACGTGAGTTCTGACGGAAGTGCTTGGGATCGGGCCGCGCCTGTGGCCAGAGGATGCTGGGGTGCAGAGAACAAGCTAGGAGCGAGAAGAGCCAGTGCTGAGGCGGTGGCGTAAGAAGTACCAGCTGTGTTCATGGTGCCCGGAGGGGCAGGGGATGTGGCGAGGACTAACAAGGTGGATAAGCTCTCTGCTAAGGATCACGCGGCCATGGCAGATGGTGGCTTCTCTCACCGTGATCTGCAGTTCTGCGCCACCTAATTGATGACCTAATTAATGGAAGAAGCAAGAGCGGCCGCCACTGCCGTGACGGGTGATACTTTAGTTGTATCTCGACTTCTCAAGGAACAAAGCAAATGCAGCTGACGAGGTTTGAGTTCAGGTAGATGTACTCTTGCGTTGTTCGGCCAACAGTACTATTGTCGATTTGCAACAGTAGGAACAAGAGCGGCAGCTGGGCCGCGTGTGTTTGTGCTTATTGTGTGTGGAAGCACGAAGCAGTTCCATTCTCAGCTATAGAACTCTTGTCGCCCCGTTCATTGTTGGGCCACCGTACGTTTTTGCTTTGCTTGTAGCACCCATGAAGTATGTTGGCATGTTGAATGAAATATAGAATCCATTTATCATCTTGGATATTTATTTGGCCAAGAAAATGAGTTTCTACACTAATTCTCAAGGTTTTATCACAGAAAACAAAATATAATGACTCCCTCCCTAGCCACATGTTGAATGATTACACAGAGCTGTCATTTCACATAAATTAACTCAAAATACCACTAATAATTTTTTTGTTTCCTACCCACAACATTCTAAATTATAAGTTCTAGATATATTGCATTTGTTATGCACTTAAATATATATTGTGTCTAGATACATAGTAAAAACAATGTATCTAGATAAGTCAAAACATCTTACATAGTAAAAACAATGTATCTAGATAAGTCAAAACATCTTATAATTTGGAACAGAGTGAGTAGGTTTTAAATTTGCACACCACATGCCCATAACTCAATGCGTGGTCGTGGATGAGCGACCGAACTTTGAGGCCAGGGGTGTTGGGCCACCAATGCTATGGCAGAATATCATGCCATTACGATGAATCCTAAGAGTGGGGAGAGAGTGCCATAAATGGCAATTGTTGAGCCCATCTGAGATGGAGTGGCCGACTTCTTGGTTCCGCTCGTCATTGATCCACCGAATCTATGCTCAGATGTTGGATTAGGGAAAGCTAGGGCCACACTTTGGCTTGAAGATGCACCAGCCACCTCAAGCACACTTTGACACTTGGAACGATGGGTGGGGGAGGAGGACCTTCGGACCACAAGGAAATGAAGATGTGATGCATGCTGAAGGAGTGAAGATCGATGCTGAAAAGACTCTAGTGCTGCAATAGGTACAAGTGCCATGGTGAGGGAATAACATTGTTGGCCTTGATCGCCTCATCATCTTCCTCACCCACTATTAGAAGGAGCCCAAATAGATATGCCAATAGGGAATTTTCGTCGGGGGTTAGGTTCCTATCCCCACGGATGTCATTGGAGATAATTTCTTTCTTATACATGTAGGAGCATTAATTATTGTGGGAATTCTGCGCCGCTGCATAAGCTTCTCACAAAGTCAATAATAGACCAACACACAATAGATCAACAAGGCCATTAATCTCATCGTTGAAAGGTATCAGATATATCCATAGATATTTATATGTCTAGTACAACCCAAATAGTAGCCACAAGAGTGAGAGCGCTTCACGGCGAAGGCACGCAACGAATAAGGACATGAGATGGTTTCCCATATCCCTATCTAAGCGAAACCGGGCAAGAACTATTTTTCTTTCAATTTATTTTTTTAGGGGACTAAATCAGCTCCATTCACCGTTTTGTTTGGAAATGGTCGCTGGACGATCAGTACTATGTGTCATCCGCTTAGAAGTCATTCCTCGTCGGTTCTTCAGAGCTCTAGGGATCAGAGTTCAGCAGGTTTGGAAAGCGAGAGCTCCACCGCGAGTCAAGATGTTCTTTTGGTTAGCCCTGCATTGCGGCTATGGATGGCGGCGCATCGCAATCATCACAACCTCTAGGATGACGATGCATGCACCATGTATAACCAGGAGCTAGAAACCATCGATCGCCTCCTTCTAGGCTATGTGTACGCCAGGGAAAACTTGGCTTCGTGCTCTCTAGCCGCTTGTCTGTCCGCCACGGGAAGAGCCATGACGATGAGTTGGTGCTTCTTCTCACATGGACCTTGTGGAAAGAACAAAATGATAGGATCTTTAGGGGGTCGTGATTACGGTGACTCAAACAACCATACAAGCAATCGTCGAAGGAAGGGAGTGGATTGAAGGAGGCTTGGCTAGCCTTGGTTGCCTCTTCTTGCAATACCCGTCAGGGCTAGATTTCCAAAGAACGTGTAACTCATTATCTTCTCTTCAATGAAATACGGATATACACTCTATTGTGAAAAAAGATCAACTCCATCCCTATCTTCACCCCCTAATAGGGTAATTTCCTATAAGCAATATACCAGGGATCGAAACCCCAATGCCATCTCTAAACTCAATCAAGGGGGGTCGAGAGGGGCTTTTTTAGAGGAGGTGGCCACCGTCACCATTGTGGTCGCCACCAATGGGGGAGTAGACAGGCTCTCTCTCACCATTGCACTTCATTTCCAATTTTTTCTATCAAACCATGACAGTCAAGTGACTGTCTAGTGGACGTCAGAGTGGCAGATTCAGAAACGAGACAAGAGCCTTCTAGGCCAGAGGTTTCATAGTCTATTAAGGCAAAAAGTTTGTAGTAGTTTTCCCTTATTTTTGGGTTGGATCAGGGCTGGAGCCCCCACCTATCTTCGGGTGTACGTAGAGCCACCCCTGTACATTAGTATGCATATGTCTTCGTAGTTCCACACTCAATTTCTTGATACTCGTATGTGACTTGTGAGGCCTAATTTATACTTGCTTGTCCTAATAAATATCAAAGGCAACGTTTGTTCTGAAAAAAATTGGCCCGTCTCGACAAGCGTTTTTTTTTTTTTTTTGTTGGCTTTCTGAAAGTGTTTCAGCTTTTCCCTAAGATAAAGGAAACGTCGTCGTTTACCAACAGTCCAACAACACCTTACGTCCTCATCGTGCTCCACGTGATACAGCGATATTGCTTGCCTGACGTTTCTTCGTCTTGGAAATTACAGTGCTCCATCCGTTCAAAAAAATAAAAAAAACATCCCACTTTCTGATAGTATACCAAATATATGAAAAAAGTATTGATGCTAAATAACAATCTAATCTAGCTACATAACAAAAGCTGTGTATCTAAATAAGACACAATACCTTACAATTTTAAATGGATATTAAATTAGTTATGCATATATATATATATATATATATATATATATATATATATATATATATATATATATATATATATATATATATTATTACTGTAACAATTTAGATTTTTATAAATTTAAATCCACACATGGCAGATCCACACATGGATGTTTTGGGTTCAAGACACTCATTTTCTTTATTGTTGATCCGTGTCATGCAATGGCTCACATCTCATATTGTAAACTTCATGTCTTCTTCCTATTTGTCCTCCCTCTTCTTACTTCTTCCTATTCCTAGGCCTTGTTTAGATTCAAGCAAAATTTTAAGTTTTTTCACTCTCTCCATCACATCAATTTTTACCCGTATGCATGGAGTATTAAATATAAATAAAAAAACTAATTGCACAGTTTGGTTGTAAATCACAAAACGAATCTTTTGAGCCTAGTTAGTCTATGATTAGACAATATCTACCAAATATAAACGAAATGCTACAGTTCTATTTTTTTTAACTTTTGCAATCTAAACAAGCCGTCGTTTATTAATGATATGCACGACCCACCCCGCCTTCGCTCTTGTCCCGCCTAAACCACATTCCCCCATTGCCCGCCGACGGTGCCACTGCCCACCTTGCCCATGCCGTCCCCACGCTCACTGTTATACTGCCACCACAAACCCCCCTTCCCTTCTAATCTTGACGGAACAGATGAACCTTCTCAGACTATCCGCACTGGGATACTCCATCCCATCCGGGAGCCGTTTTTACCGTAAAAAAGCCCCGCAGCGGGGTACGGTATGATGCCAGCGCGGCCACTATCCCAAGCTCCATCCGCCGTGATTCGTCGTCGAGGGCCTCCGCCAAGGACGGACGCTGGTCCCACCTTTGCCGGGCGCCGAGTCCGGCCCACGTGCTCGAGTCCCACCGGCGCACTGAACGACGGCAAAGACCGCACGGCATGGTGTCCGGCTGGCCGCGCCGCCTCCGTTCACGAGGAGAGAGAGGGGACCCGCCGTCGCCCGCCACCGAAGAGAGGGGACCCGCTCGCCGACCCCCGCCGCCGCCGCGCGTCTCCGTGGCCGCGCGAGCGCCGGGCGCCACACGCCTTTGCCCGCCCGCCGAGGCCCACGCTGGGCTCGCCGGGCGTTGTCGCGCCTTTGGAGACGCACGGAGAGGAGAGGTGGGGAAAGGTGGCAAGGTGGGGACGAGACGCCGGCGTTGTCGCGGCCCAGGAGACGCGCCGAGAGGCGGGGGCCTTGGAGACGGGCGGCGCTGTCATGGGGCAGAGGAGAGAGGAAGGTGGGGAAGAGAGAGGAAGGAGGTGGGGCGCCACGGAAGGGAGGAGGAGCCTCCGCGCCCGGAGAGGGAGGAGGAGGAGCCTCCCGCCGGTCCCCTCGCTCTCGCCCGGCGCCACGGGCCGGGCGGCGCGCTGCCGCGCCTGCGGCCGGGCCGAGCCCGTGGAGCCACCCCCGAGCCGTCGTCGTCTCTGGAAGTGGGAGAGAGGGGGGAGGGAGGAAGGGAGAGAGGGGGTGGGGATTTTATTAAAAATAACCTGACGCGAGGTCCCACTTTCGATATAAGAGTACATATATAAAGGATGGATGGGTGCGGGAGAAAGCGGTATAGAGGACGGAATCTCGACGATCGGTCGGGACGGAATATTCCTTTTAGAGGATAGATTTGGAGTATGACGAGTGCGCGGACAGCCTCAACTCGTTGGAGACGTGGCACAAGAAAGATGCTAAGCCAAGTACATGGCGTCCATTGATTGGTAAAAAAAAGTCGTGTTGAGGAAGAGACACTCGAGTGTAGACGTAGCATAGCATTTCTCCTTTTTTTTACGTAAGATGAAACGAGTATGGAGTACTACAGTTAAATGATCCACTACCGTCCGCACACAAAAACAAATTAAATGATCCACTACCGTACACAAAAAAGTCAATTGATGATCCACTACCTTCCGTACACAAAAAAAAAGTAAAATAAAACAGCACTAAAGGCTGTTTCACGACCACACCCAGATCAAACCAAGCAGAGAAATCGCTGTGCAAAAAATGGCTTCAGCGAAGCAGAGCAAGAAGAAGCTGCACGTCCTGCTCGTGCCATTCTTCGCCACCAGCCACATCGTTCCTTTCACGGACCTCGCCTTCCACCTCGCCGCGGCCAGGCCGGACGTCGTGGAGGCCACCGTCGCCGTCACCCCGGCGAACGCCTCAGTCGCCCTGTCGGCTCTCGCCCGGCGCGGGCCCAGCGCTGCCGCCGGCGTCGCCGTCGAGGTGGCCACCTACGCGTTCCCGGCCGTGGACGGCCTCCCGCCGGGCGTGGAGAACCTCTCGACGGTCGCGGCCGCGGACGCGTGGCGCATCGACGCGGCCGCGTTCGACGAGAAGCTGCTGCGGCCGGCGCAGGAAGGGGGCTCGCCAGGGAGCGCGCGCCGGACGCCATCGTCACCGACATGCACTTCTTCTGGAACGCCGACGTTGCCGCGGACCTCGGCGTGCCGTGCGTCACGTTCTACGCCATAGGCACGTTCCCGTGCGTGGCGATGACGCACCTGATACTCGCCGGCGTCCATGACGCCCCCACCGGCAGCGTGGTGACCGTCCCTGGGTTCCCGAGCCCAGACATACGGGTACCCGTCACCGAGCTGCCGGAGTTCATGAGGACCAAGCAAGCAATTCCTCGCGCCACCGGGGAACGGACCGTCTCCGCGCAGAAAAGGTGCATCGGCCTCGCCATCAACACGTTCTTCGATCTGGAGCAAGGGTACTGCGACATGTTCGTGCGCGATGGGTTTGTGAAGCGCACCTACCTTGTCGGGCCCCTTTCGCTGCCATTGCCACCACCACCGGCCGGAGCAAGCGCCGGTTGCGGCGGCGGCGGCGGCGACTCACGGTGCATCAGTTGGCTGGACCCGAAGCCGGCCAAGTCAGTAGTGTACCTGTGCTTTGGAAGCTTGACCCATGTCTCGGAGGTCCAGCTCCGCGAGCTGGCGCTCGGGCTGGAAGCCTCCGGGAAGCCGTTCCTGTGGGTGGTGAGGGCTGAGACATGGGCGCCACCGGAGGGGTGGAAGGAGCGCGTGGGAGACAGAGGGACGGTCGTCGCAGGGTGGGCGCCGCAGACGGCGATCCTGGCGCACCCGGCGGTGGCCGCGTTCGTGACGCACTGCGGCTGGAACTCCGTCTTGAAGCTATCGCGGCCGCCGTGCCGGTGCTGACATGGCCAATGGTGGTCGAGCAGTTCATCACGGAGCGGCTCGTGACGGAGGTGCTCGCGATCGGGAAGCGCCTGTGGCCGGAGGGTGCCGGGGTGCGGAGCACGAGGAGCGAGGAGCATGAGCTGGTTCCTGCCGAGGCGATAGCGCAAGCGGTGGCCGCGTTCATGGAGCCCGGCGGCGCAGGGGACGTGGCAAGGTCAAGAGTGAAGGATGTGTCCATGAAGGCACACGCGGCTGTGGAGGATGGCGGCTCCTCTCACCGCGATCTGCGCCGCCTGATCGATGACCTAATAGAAGCAAGAGCGGCTGCTGCAGCCTGCAGGGGATGATTAGGGGCATCCGCAGAGAAGTGAGGATGCCTTGGCCTTGCCGGTTCACGTATCATTCTCGCCATGTATCCTGTTCGTCTGTTTCACTGTTTTTTTGGTCAATCCTGCTACTTCCAACAGACCAACACTTCTTGTGAGTTGTTTGTGCGTTTGGGAAATTCAATAGCAGTTATCAGCGGATACACTCTGTTCCCAGGAGACTAAGCAAAGAAGAGTTGAGTCAGTCTGTAGTTAAAATAGAGAAAATGCTTGAGACTTGGAAATGTGGGCAACAATCTTTTGAACTTTTGGTGGCTTTCCTTGTGCCGCGGCTGGGGGACCTTGTGGCCATCAAATCTATCCTGCGGATTATCGGTGATGCGTCTGGGCTATATGCAGACCTTGACAAATGTGTCGTGACCCCTATCGGATGCTCTGAGGAAGAACTTCAGCTAGTCGCCGAGCTGCTGCTGTCTTGCACGATCGGGGGGCGTTCCCGTGCAAAACTGCAAATACCTAGGCATTCCGCTGTCTACTCGCAAGCTAAGGCGCAGTGATGAACAATTCGTCATTGACAGCATCGCGGATTCGCGGCTCGGATCCTGCTTTGGAAAGGGAAGATGCTGAACATGGCGGGCCGCGTTACTCTTGTTCAGCCCACCTCCACGATAACTGTGCACCTTTCACTTGCTGTCTGCCTTTCGCCTTGGGCTATATATCGGGCGCATTGACAAGGGCGTTCATTTGGGGGTGTGTTGGCCAGATGCCGTGCCGCGTGGGAGACGCTTTGCTGGCCAAAGGAACTGGGCAGCTTTGGCACCATTGATCTGCCGTAGGTTTGGTCTCGCTCTGAGCCTGAGGTTGCGCTGGGACTGGTTGCGCAAGACGGATCGGAACAGAGCTTGGGTGGGCTTGCCGTCGTCGTCTGATCGTGCCTCGCGGGCTTTGTTTCGTGCGGCAGCCATGACAGTTGTTGGAGATGGAAACTCAACGCTTTTTTGGAAGGATTCCTGGATCGACGGCTGCTGCATCGCCCAGATAGCGCCAGCGGTCCTCGGTGCGGTTCCCTGTAGGAGGGCCTCGACCAGAACGGTGGCATCAGCCTTGGCTGACCGTTCTTGGGTGGGTACGGTGACATATCTCTGGAGCCATCGCGGTTCAGGTTCTCCTTCAGTACCTCG
This sequence comes from Chrysopogon serrulatus, assembly GCA_015844335.1. Classification (NCBI taxonomy): domain Eukaryota; kingdom Viridiplantae; phylum Streptophyta; class Magnoliopsida; order Poales; family Poaceae; genus Chrysopogon; species Chrysopogon serrulatus. The sequence goes on along the minus strand of JADLZL010005929.1, from coordinate 14,404 downwards.
TCGACCTTTGGGATCGTCTCCGCGCTGTACAGCTGTTGCCGGGGGTCCCCGGGCTCCGGGATCTGGCGTTGGTCCTCGGACTGCAAATATTCTGCGGCCTCAGCCTATGGCGCCATGTTCATCGGATGGTCGGAGCCGTTCGGGGCTAGGCTCATCTGGAACACTCGTGCACCGCCTAATGTCAAAATTTTCTTCTGGCTAGTTCTTCATCGTCGTTGCTGGACTGCCGAGAGGAGGAGGAGGCACGAACTGCAGCTGCAGGACGACGATAACCGTGTCATGTGCCTTCAGGCACCAGAGTTGATGGATCAAATCCTCCTTGGTTGCGTTTTTAATCGCATGATTTGGGACAGGGTCCTCTCCTTGATCGGTCTTTCGGCGTTGGTTGCCCATGGCGATGTTGACGTGTTCAGTTGGTGGAGCGAGGCTAGAAGCAGGGTACCGCGAGCAAGTAGGAAAGGCTTCGAAAAAGTTTTGGTGGCAGATCTATCCTTATTAATACTAGCTTAGCAAGTACTCCAATGTATTCTATGGGCTTCTACTTGCTGTACCAAGGACGACATCAAAGATTTGATTCAGCTAGAGGGAAGTTTTCCTGGGAAGGTGTGGGCAACAAGTAGAAATATCATATGGTAAGGTGGGAGAGGCTTTAAACAAACCAAAAAGAGTTTGGAGGTCTGGGTTTCATTGATACAAGGGCTATGAACATTGCCTTACTTTGTAAATGGGTCTACTGATTGGAGAGTGTAGAGGGAAGCTTATGTATGAAACTGCTTAGGAAGAAATACTTGAGACAGAAAGGCTTTTGTCAAAGTAATGGTAGAGGTGGGTCACAGTTCTCGCTGGTTTTGCATTCAGTAAAAGAGTGGTATGAAAGAGGAAAGGAAACTTGGTGAAGAGTTGAAGACAAATAAGATTTGGGGAAGATGTGTGCCTAGAGGATTGTCCTTTAAAGCTTCATTTTCCAGATGTTTTCAAGCTCTGTCACAATCAGGATATATCAGTGCAGGGGGCTGCATATAGGCACTGGAATTTAGATTGTTGAAGGAGTTTTGGTGTCAGAGAACTCGAGGAATCGAAAGTTCTAATGGAGAAGCTGGAGAGTGTAACATTGAATGATCTGAATCATAGGGTAATTTGGAAATTGGAAGCTTCAGGCATATTTAGTATCAAAAGCATGTATAGATTTATTACTTTTGGAGGGGCCAAGGATGTGAGAATGATGGAAATTTGGTCAGCAAAAATCCCTTTGAAGGTGGAAAGTTTTCTTTGAATGGTTTGGCATGATAGGATTCAGACAGCAGAACAATTAAGGAACAGAAATTGGGATGGTTCCAAGGACTGTGATTTCTGTGATGTAGAGGATAATGTGGATCACCTGTTGTTTAAGTTCCCTATTGCTGTGGTGACTTGGTGCTGAGTGAGAAACTGAGAAATAGTGTAGGCTGGGCTTCTATTCCATCATCCATTGAGAGATTTCAAGATTTGTGTTTGAACAATCACAATGGAGATAACAATAGATTTTCTTGGTTTTTCTTAAAAAAAATTCTTGGTATATCATAGCTGGAGTGGGCGCTCTCTCGAAGACGAGAAATGATTTAGTTTTTTTCAAAAAAAAAATCCTTAAAACACCAAAGGAAGTGGCTTATAAAGCGTTTGGTTTCTTAAAACAGTGGCAGATCTTTTTTTTTTTGAAAGGCAGATCTTAGCGATGAAGGAAGACAAGGACAAGATGGAGGAACTGCTGAGGAAGCTGAAGGAAGGCCTATCAATCTGTTGAATTTGAAAATGTGTCCATTGACACTGTTTCATTAAGAGGAAAGAACTGGTGAAATGTGCATGAAGTTGCAACAAGTAATTCAGTCAAGACAGTGATAATATTCTTTTGAAGATGAAGGCTTTGCTCTCTTTCAGTGATAGAAATTCAGTTAACTCTCCGTAGATTTCTGTGTTTCTTTCTTTGTGTTTCTGTTATCTTGGTTTGTATGTTGTTTGGGATGGTTCGGTAAACCTGTACAGTTCTTGAAGTTAGTTTGAGTTGTCTGTGCTTGTTACTGTAAAAGTAAAACTGGTATCCCCAGTAACCTCGCTGCTTTCAATAAAAGCAGAGCATAAAGCCTTTGATCTAAAAAAAATCAGCGGATACACTGTTTACTAGCGGGAGAACAGCGTCCAGAAATCAGAACATGTCTTGATCACTCTTCTTTTCTATCTCAACGCGACGGCAACCTACAGATTAGTTTATGTGAGATCAGCAGATTCACCATCACGCTCAGAGAAGAGATCTTCCTACATCAGCTCGCCTGCTCCCCACGTCACAGAAGTCCTCACTGATTGCAGAAAAAACTAACAACGCCCATGATGGGTGCGCAAGAATGATGTGTTTCTAGGATTTGTTTGGGGTTCGACTGCACTTCAATCTATCCACTAATTTTCCATCTTAATCTCTGGTACACAAAGCAAGCCTCAAAGCACAAGTGTTTGACTATAAAAAGCTTCTGCTGTGTCCAATAATTGCAGTGCTGATCACCGTGACTCACAGACCACAGTAGTACTTTTCTTCTGAAGTGCAAAACGCAGCACGATTGCCTGAGTGAACACTGAACAGAGTAGAAAGTGGCAGATTGGACTCGTAAACGACTGCCACAGTAGTACACCTCTGAAGATTGAGAGAGAAGTTGCATGTTTGCTATGATCGGATATTTTTGCCAAGGCAGCCAGATGGTTGCTTTCATACCATATCATATTTCCAATCTCTGAAGATTGAGAGAGAAAGATTTTCCTAATACTCTTTCTGCTGCTGGGATGCTCCAGTCAGATTGGAGAACCGTAAACAGGGAGAAGTCGCAGGCTGCTATGCTAGTAGTATATTTTTTTTGCGAAAGGCGACAAGAGTTTGCTTTCATATCATACTATGAAAAATAAAATGTCAACCAAGCTCCAGCACCTAAAAAACAACACGCTATAGTTACGGAAAAGGGCCGCCTAAGTGTCATTATTGGAGTTCGACATGGCCAACCGGTGCAACTGGATGGCCTCCTTGATCATATAAGCTCAAATCAACTTAATCAATATAAAAACAGCAGATTCTACTCGTTTACTTCCACATTGTTGTTTCAGGGAAACAAACCTGTGTTACACTGTTGAGGGACGAATTGCAAAGTGTCGGAGAACCTAGATGGCAGGCTAAAGCGCGCTGTAAACCACCCAAGTCTCTCTCTTTCAGGGGACCTAGTCCCCTGCTATTTGTAACCTCCCAACCACCCGTTTACCGGACAGTTCTACCCTCGATAGTGGTGGGTGGTTACTCTGGAAAGACGGAGAAACCCTAGGGGTATCCCCATACATCTAGCCAAGTAGCCTCCTCCAGGTGTGCCCTTCCCAGACGTTGGTTGGTCAGCACGACAGCGGGCCCCACGAGCGCCCCCCCTATGGACGGAGTGCCGAATGTGTTCCGCGAATGTCTCGCGAGACGCCACACTGGGTCCGGATTCTCGCTCCGCCTCACGCATTCGTGCGCCTCCCGCGGATTCCCAAACTCAGCCTCGCGAATCCGGCCTCCCGATCCGCGATTTTCCAGAGAATGCCCGCGTGTTCCCCTGGCATTATGATTTCGCCCGGCAAGCCCAGAGCTCCGCCAATCGGATCAGCGCGTCACCGGAGTCTACATCCTGCTTCAGGCTTTGCTGGGCGCATTCGCGCTTTCCTGCGACTTCGGTGCTGCGTGCTTGCGGCGCGGATGCGCCGCCGCCTTCGCGGCTACCGCGGCTACCTTCGCCGTCGCGTCCTCGCGTGCTGCGCCCGCCGCAGAACAACACCCTGCCCCCCTTTTTTCAAAATAATAGATAAGCCGGTTTCAGTATCGGTTAGAGACCTCTTCAGAACCACACCCTGCCCCCAGAAACACAAAAATTAAAAAAAAAATACGTTCAACATTATGGATCAATATGAAACTCGAAAAGCCATCCATGGGACAAATAACTGCGTAACATTTGAAACATGAACACAGATACAACAGGACACAACCGGACCTTAAATCAAACTGAAAGAACTGGCCCTGCAGCAGCCGTTCCTGCTTCCAAGAGATCATCAATCATGCGGCGCAGATCACGGTACGAAGAGCCGCCTTCGGCCATGGCTGCACGGGCCTTCGCTGAGAGCTCCATGACTCTAATCCTCGCTGCATCCCCAGCCCCTCCGGGCTCCATAAACCTCGCCACCGCCTGTGCCACTGCATCAGCACGGACCAGCTCATGCTCTTCGGACCTTGTGCTTCTCACCCCGGCACCCTCCGGCCATAGCCGCTCTCCGATCTCCAGCACTTTCGTCACGAACCTCTCGGTGATGAATTGCTCAAACACCATAGGCCATGTCAGTACCGGCACTCCAGCCACCACCGTCTCCAGGACCGAGTTCCACCCGCAATGCGTCACAAAAGCACCCACGGCATGGTGTGCCAGTATCAAAGTCTGCGGAGCCCATCCGGTGACGACCATCCCCCTGTCCCCAACACGCTCCTTCCACCCCTCCGGTGGCGCCCATGTCTCCGACCTGATCACCCACAGGAATGGCTTCTCAGAGGCCTCCAAACCAAGAGCTAGCTCACGGAGCTGGAACTCTGAGACGTGGGTCAAGCTTCCAAAGCACAAGTACACCACGGACTTGGAAGGTTTCTTGTCCAGCCAGTCCATGCACCGTGAGTCGTAGGCGGCGCCGGTTGCCACCTGTGGTGTCGGCAATGACAAGGGGCCAACAAAGTAGGCTCGCTGCACATAGCCATTGCCTAGGAACATGTCGCAGTGCCTGTGCTCCAAATCAAAGAACGTGTTGACAATAAGTCCGAAGCACCGCTTGTGCGCTGAGTGCATCGGGTTGCCCGTGGCATGGCCGTCAGTTATTTGTTGCCGCCTCCTTATTAGCATCTCGGGTAGCTCCGTGGTTGGGACCTGAATTTCTGGCGGTGGAAACCCCGGAAGAGTCACCACGCCGGCACCGGCGTCGATGGCACCGGCAGCAAGCGACATGTTAAACATGGCTAGCGTTGGGAAGGTCCCGATGGCGTGGAACGTCATGCACGGCACGCCGATGTCGGTGGCGACATCGACGTTCCACCAGAAGTGGAAGTCGGAGATGACGAGGTCCGGCGACTGCTCCCTGATAAGACTCTCCTGCCCTGGCCGCATCAGCTTCTCGTCCATGGCGACGGCGTCGATGCGCCAGGCGTCGGCGGCCTTGACCGTGGAGTGGTTCTCCACTCCCGGTGGGAGGCCGTCCACGGAGGGGAACGGGTAGGTGGCCACCTTGACCGTGGCCTGAGGGCTGGCGGCGCCACGCCGGGCGAGAGCTGACTGGACGACCGAGGCGTTCGCCGGAGTGACTGCAACGGTGGCCTCCACGTCGTGAGGCCTGGACGCGACGAGGTGGAAGGCGAGGTCCGTGTAGGGGCCGATGTGGCTGGTAGCGAAGAAGGGCATGAGCAGGATGCGCAGCTTCTTTCTCGGGTCAGCTGTAGCTATAGCCATTTCCTGTAGTCTAGTGGTTCGACCGAGGATTTGCACTGATGTTTTGGGAAATGAAGAGTGCTCTTTGCTTTACGCTGATTTCTTATACTCCAATATTCGTGTCATCGTGTGTGTGTGTGTGTGTGTGTGGACTGTGGAGTAATAAGCGAACAGAAGCTTCAGCGCGTCAATCTCGTGGCATATATACAACTAAACAATATCATGTTCTATATTTTCAGTCGAATATAGGCATATCGTGTGGAGTATAAACGAACAGAAGCTTCGGCCAAGTGAATCTCGTGGCATATATACAAGAGCAATCAAACTCGTGGCATATATACAACCAAAGAATATCATGTTCTATATTTTCAATCGAATATTATATGCATAGTTGCGAGTTTCGTGACCAGCTCAACGAATGACATACTGCAAGAAGTTGAAATTTATTTCCCTGAAGTTGAAACTTGTATAGTTTATGTATAGTACACGTTAATAGACGCTTACAATTCTCCAACTTCTGTGCAACTAGCCTGTAGTACTCTTCATATTATTGTTTCATTTTCAGGTACTCCTGTACCCTATAATTAATGGCTTCTTGATTGACTTTGCATGGCTGGTGCCCAACTGCCCGACGGCGATGTGCTTGTGGATTGGTGGCTTTGGGAGGCTGAGAGCAGAGTGCAGTTCAACGGGAGGCAAGAAAAGGCATTGATCCGATTGTGATCCTTTGTCTCTTGGCTGATCTGAGAAGAAAGAAATTAGTGTATTATATTTCAAGGGGTTCCCAGTTGTGCTCTCTGATGAGGTTTTGGCCGAAGTTAGCACTTGGCTGCAGTGCAGGCTCGGTGCTCATTGTTGGCAGCATTGCTTTGAGTACGAAATTTTTTGTGTAAATCAGCTGAAAGCATCTCCAACAACTTGGCTGCAGTGCAGGCTCGGTACTCATTGTTGGCAGCATTGCTTTTGGAGTACGAAGAATTTTTGTGTAAATCAGCTGAAATAAGTAGGGGCGTGGTTGTATTTAGTAGAAAACGGCTCCAAACTATTTTTCTCTTAAAGAAAATGTGCCAATGCCTTCCGAAACATTTATTGTCATAGAAAGTGAAGCTATGCCAAATGAGACCTAATTTATTCTCTCGTATAATTTACTTCTACATCTCCTTTAGCATATTATCTTTTCATGGTTCTTTTAATTTATTGCCAGCTGTAAAAGTTTTACCATTGGCTTTATATACTAGTATGTTCTATTTAACTCTTTGTTTAACATTGTTTGTTAATATTGAACATTTGAACCTAATAAGCCATCCATGTGACGAAAGTACTGCATCAGAGGACGCAACCTGAGTTCAAAAGTCAAATCAAACGGAAAGAACTGGACATATAGCAGCAATACCAGGAGCTCTATCTTTCAATTAAGATAGAGAAAAATAGAGTTTATGTACAAGCAAAGGGCATATCTCCTAATGGGCTAGAGAAGGGGGTATAAAAGTAAAACACGAGAACACTATCCTCTAAGGGAGACCAAGATTAGGCATAAGCGAAGGCTTTCTTTCTATTTGCTCTATGTCTTCTTTAGTTCTTGTGGCTGCAACGTTATTGGAAATTCACATGTTCCTCGCGTTCCAAAGGCTCCATGAGATCATCAATGATACATTGCAGATCACGGTGGGAAGAGCCGCCTTCTGCCATGGCTGCATGAGCCTTCATAGAGAGCTCCTTGACTCTAATCCTCGCTGCATCCCCAGCCCCTCCGGGCTCCATAAACTTGGCCAGTGCTCGTGTCACTGACTCAGCAGGGATCAGTTCATGCTCCTCTGACCTTGTGCTTCTCACTCCGGCACCCTCTGGCCATAGCCGCTCTCCGATTGCCAACACTTCCGTCACAAACCTCTCGGTGATGAACTGCTCAAACACCATAGGCCATGTCAGCACAGGCACGCCAGACACCACCGTCTCCAGTAGTGAATTCCACCCGCAATGCGTCACAAACGCGCCCACTGCACGGTGGGCCAGTATCACAGTCTGTGGAGCCCAACCGTTGATGACCATCCCCCTATCCCCCACACGCTCCTTCCACTCCTCCGATGGCACCCACGTCTCTGACCTGACCACCCACAAGAATGGCTTGTCAAAGGCCTCTAACCCAAGAGCTAGCTCACGGAGCTGAGCCTCTGAGATGTGAGTCAAGCTGCCGAAGCATAGGTACACCACGGAATGGTGTGGTTTCTTGTCTAGCCAATCGAGGCACCGTGAGTCATAGGCGTCAGCTGCCACCTGCGGTGGCAATGGCGGCAACGGCAACAATAGGGGCCCGACGAAGTAGGCACGCTTCACATGACCATTGCCAACGAACATCTCGCAGTGCTTGTGCTCCAAATCAAAGAATGTGTTAACAATGAGCCCGAAGCACCTCTTGTGTGCTGAGTCCATCCGGTTATCCGTGGCTCGCTCATCGGCTATTTGTTGCCTCCCTAGCATCTCAGGTAGCTCGGTGATCGGGACCTGAATTTCCGGCGCTAGAAACGCGGGAAGAGTCACCAACCCGTCGCTGGCGGCATCGATGCCATCAGCAGCATGCGACAAGCTAAACATGGCCAGCGTTGGGAAGGTCCCTATGACATGGAACGTCAAGCATGGCACGGCGATGTCGGTAGCGACATCGACGTTCCACCAGAAGTGTATGTCGGTGATGACGAGGTCCGGCGAGCGCTCCCTGATGAGACTCTCCTGCCCTGGCCGCATCAGCTTCTCGTCGACGGCGACGGAATCGATGCGCCATGCGTCGGCGGCCTTGACCGTCGAGTGGTTCTCGACTCCCGGTGGAAGGCCGTCCACCGAGGGGAACGGGTAGGTGGCCACCTTGACCGTGCCATGATGGCTGGCACCACGCCGGGTGAGAGCTGACCGGACGACTGAGGCGTTCGCCGGGGTAACGGCGACGGTGGCCTCGACGACGTCCGGCCTGGCTGCGGCGAGGTGGAAGGCGAGGTCGGTGAAGGGGACGATGTGGCTGGTAGCGAAGAAGGGCATGAGCAGGATGCGCAGCTTCTTTCTCGGCTTAGCTTTAGCTGGTGCCATTCGTTGCAGTTTGTGGTTGGGAGAAGGAAGAATGATCTTGGTTTATGCGGTAATAATAATCGGACAAAAGCTTCGGCGTGCGTCAATCTCGTGGCGTATCTATAGTTCTATACCTATACTAGGACCGTGCTATTTAGGGCGAAGCATGCAAAATGGAATATGAGGTGTCGGTAGTTAGCTGGCAACCGAAGCTCCTGCGAGATACTAAACCGTAAAAACTTGTTTGATTTGGTTTCGAAGTAGTAAAATGGAATCAGAAGCCAGCGATTTGTTTGATTTTCATCCTCGAATCGTGCAAGGGTGTCCACCAGAGCTCTAGAAAGTTAGGCCCTTGTGAAGCGGGCCACAGGAGAGCCAATTTCACCATCCGGTGAAGCTAGAGCGGCCGTCTCTGCAGCCGGAAAACCGGTGAAGATCCATTCATCAAAACCTCCCGTGAAATAGGTGATGTTTCTCTTTTAGATGGTGCCAGGGTGAAATAGGTGCGCCGAAATATCTGATAATGACTTGATTTGGGCACCCCATGGTGTCCATGTTAATCTCTAATTTTCAGCAAACGTGGCGTGGACCTTTTACTCAACATCTGTGGTCTAGGTGACCAAAACTATAAGGGCAACCACAGCGCAAGCTAACAATAGTGTTAGCCTCACAATAAAGTGACAGCCACATAGGTAAATGAATTCTGAAACCACCAATCTCACATTGCCTGCTACTCCTGTTACATCATATTTCACGTCACAAGTTCGATCTACAGGTTTTCAGGTTTTGTTGTAGCTTTAGTCCGTTTCTTTTTCCAAGCACGTGCTGCATTTTGGCCACAACGTGCTCTTAAGCAGTAGCTTCAATCTTTTGTTGGAGTATAAGCATCTATTGCCTCTGCAAGCTAGTATGCCACCCTGCGAAGCCTCTATCAAGATGAGTTGGACATTGGGTGCAAAGGTGAAGACTGCTATGGCTACTAGCTAACTTGAAGCGGCGAGGAAGTCCTAATTCAGTTAATTCATTAACAGTTCAAAATTCTCTCTCATTTCTCTTTACTCTTCTCTCTCCACCTTAACTGCATATACATAGGTGCCACCGACATCTTTGCCTTCACATCAACCTCTCCCTCCTAGCCCTTGTCGCCTCACCTTAGCCGCTTCCTGGAGTGCTACCAAAATACGGCTAAAGTCATATTGAGTGATTTTGGTAACTTCTTGGTTTTATACAGTACCTTGGCTCTTTTTATTATTTCCATGTTTGTGCACTATTTCTATCTCAGCCTAGACCAAAGTTTATCTGTTTTATTACTGTAAACGGTGGGCCCTGATAGTTTATGTTAAAAAGGGTCAATGACAATATGACATCCTAACACGAAGAGTAGAGATGCAAGGCTTATTCGTACATATGAAACCACAAAAGCGACTTAATTTTGTAGGTTAAGTATACATAGCATGTAAAAGTCTATTTGCGGGTTCACGGATAATCCAATCCAACGAGACGATTGTGTTGCCAAGAGAGATGATGAGTAAGTGTTCAGAGTTCACTGGTTCAGAGATCGGTCCATGTCTGCTTAAAGTCTCGATCACCCTCTTTTTCTATGTTTCAGCAAGAGACGAATGAAGAATATTTAAACATACTCTCACTGTCACAGATCACCACTACAGCACTACTGATTGTGCAAAACCCACTACAAAATTCGTCCTATGGCTCTGTCATCCTCTCTCCAAAGCAAAGTCCAATAAGATAGTTTTTTCTTTAACCTATATCTGTCATACTAACGGGCGGTCATTGGTTTATACCTTCTCGTTCTGTTTGGGTTGATTTGGTGTGAGAGAAAAACATTGTTGAATAAACCAGCTCTGATAAGTTGCATATTCGAGAGAAAAAAAAAGCTATACAACAGTGCAACAGCATATCTCAATACAACAGCATAAACATTGTTGAATAAACCAGCTCTGATAAGTTGCATATTCGAGAGAAAAAAAAAAGCTATACAACAGTGCAACAGCATATCTCAATACAACAGCATATCTCCTCATTGCATAATAATCCACCGAGTGGTTGACAAAATACCTAGTTGTTTGATTTGGAATGGATCGGAGATGGCGACAGGCTGACAGCTCCTGCTAGCGATGTTCTGGTCCACAGATTCCATTTTCAATGACGACGGTTTTACTTCCAAATTGTTGGTTAGAATTTGGAGAATACATGCTCGCAGCTCACATGCTGCAAAGAGCAAACCTGGAACTATCCCCATGCAAGGATCGTGTGGTTCGACCCATCACAACTAGGAGGAAGGATATTGTCTGCCGGCATGAATTGAGCAACTCGAAAATTTAACATGCTCGCTCAACCAGATTACGAGTTTTGAAATCACATGCTAATAGAGTAAAGTGTATGGCCGGTCCTCAAACTTGTGAGGGTGTGTCATCCCGATCCTCAAACTCAGAAACGATCCTCAAACTCAGAAAGTGTGTCATTTTGGTCCTTAAACTCAGTTTGGGTCTCATATTTATCTAAACAGATCTAAGACCACATGTTAATTCTATCTCCCATCTCTCTCACACGCCATTGGTTGCTCGCCGCCATGCCGAAGGGCATATCTTTGTGGCGTGTTGGGCTGGGACTGGGAACAAACGATGGCACCGACGGATACACACCAACGGCGTGCCTTGGATAACGACCGTCGGCGCCACGAGCGTTGACAGGGACTTCACCGGCTCGACGTACCATCACGCTCGGCAGCGGGGTGACCGTCCAGGGCAAGTCAGTGTACCCGCTGAGCACGCCGAATGGACTTATTCCTACTTGAGATTCACATGACATGAACTTGTTCCTACTTGACACAGAATGGATAACACAGAGGTGCATACGTTGTAAAAACAATATGTTGCAACACATCTTAATATTCTGTAATCTGCATCTCTGCGCTAAGTTGGATTCCGAACAGATGAACTGCGGTGGTCTTGCTTTGTATATTCCTCTACACTGCATTATCATCTGGATGGCGCAATGCCAAAGCTGCTGCAATCACAAGGGAAAATGTGACAGCAGTGTCAAATTCAAAATAAGGCACCCAGTGACAAGATCAACAGACTAGTCCTAAATCCTAACCAACCAAAGCATACCATTATCTCAAACATATGTACATAAACCGAAAAAGAACCCAAAATCCCAAGAAGATCGTAGCAATCATTTATTACTGAACATCTGAGACACAACACACAATAGGCAAGCTATATTTGTTCAGAATTAAGCATTATTGGTGATAGTGAGATCCATCTTGTTCCTAACCTGACCGGTCTCATATTACATTTTATGTTGAAGTAAAAAGATCAGTAGGGTACTAACAGTACCCTCTATTGACTGGCTGGCCCTCTTTTGCTTATCTTTTCCAACTAAAAATTCAGAGAGAGATTGGCAAAATCGCTGGTCACCCTGTCCACAGCAGCGTTGTTGGCCGAGGTAGATGTCCTTATTGTTGGCTGGTGGCTTGGACCGCCTCTACATTGGCAGTTGGCAGTTGGCACCAACGGGCCTCAAGCAATCAACCAGCAAGCACCACGATGCATATACGACATCAGCCTAATTTCAAGACGTTTGAGCTTGAGGAGCACCTTTGTTAGCCTTAAATAGTTGAGCTGCATCTACGATTTCCGAAATACTGAAACACTGAACCTGAAGAAGCTAATCCTTGTGGACAATTTCCGAAATTGAGACCTAAAAATTGATGATACCAATAAATGTCTTTCTTGAATCTGCTAACATCATCTACAATTCGACTTCAGTAGAATGAAAATGCTGGAGGATCTCAAGAACTTAGACAGAAGGATACATTTTGGAATACGCAAGAGGCAGGTGCTCCTGAAAAACATTGGTCTGAAATTCTGAATGGGAAGTGCAGACATATGCATGGTACAGCTACGAGTGACAGGAATCGATGTTCGACGTGGTGCAGCAGCGCATTACAGTACATTAACAACAGCGGACAGAGATAATCACGAGTGTTTTCTTCGAGAACACGTACGTTGCACAGATGACACAGACACACGAGTCTCCATTCAGATTTCCAGGCTGTTCAAAACCTTCGAACTGCGCGCCAGAGACATTTCCAGCAATATCCCTACTCGCTGTCAGCGATGCTGCTCGTTTCCATGGATGATGCAGCGGACGGCGAGGTTGCCACGCCGGCAGCCGCTCTGGCTTCGATCATGTCGTCGATGAGGCGTTGCAGATCACGGGACGACGAGCCGCCGTCCGCCACGGCCGCGTGGGCCTTCACGGCGAGATCCCGCGCTCTGCCCCTCGCCGCCTCCCCCGGGCCGCCTGGCTCCAAGAACCTTCCCACCGCCCGAGCCACGGCCTCCGCCGGCACGACCTCCCTCTCCTCGTACCTCGTGCTCCGCGGCCCGCTCCAGACCCGCTCCCCGATCCGGAGCACGTCCGTCACCAGCCGCTCCTCGATGAACTGGTCGAACACCAGCGGCCACGTCAGCATCGGCACGCCGGCCGACGCCGCCTCCAGCAGCGAGCTCGACCCACAGTGCGTCAGGAACGCGCCCACGGCAGGGTGGGCCAGTATCGCCGTCTGCGGCGCCCACCCTCTGACCAGCATCCCCCTCTCGCCGACGCGCTCCTCCCAGCCGTCCGGCGGCGCCCACCCGTCGCCCCTCACCGCCCACAGGAACGGCTTCCCGGAGGCTTCCAGGCCGAGCGCCAGCTGCCGAAGCTGCTCACCCGAGATGGCAGCGTAGGTGCCGAAGCACACGTACACCACTGAGCAGCTCGGCTTGGAGTCGAGCCACGTGATGCAGGGAGACTCGCTGACGCCTGCGGCGGCCGGCGACAACGGCAGTGAGACGGGGCCGACGAAGTAGCAGCGCTTCATGGATCCGACGCGCACGAACACTTCGCCGTACTCCAGCTCAAGGTCCGCGAACGTGTTGAAGGCGACGCCCAAGCACCTGGCCATCGCCGCGCTGCAAGGATTGAACGTGCCTTGGTCGTTCGCTGGGCGTCTCAAGAACTCCGGCAACTCGCTGTCGGGGATCCGTATCGCCGGCCCCGGCAACCCGGGAACGGCGGCGCCGTCATGGGACTCAGCGTCAGAGCCGCCGTCAGTGACGATGGCGCCGCTGAGGAGCTGCAAGACGAGCCCCGAGAAGGGGCCGATGACGCTGAAAACGACGCAGGGCAAGCCCAGTTCGGCGGCGATGATGCTGTTCCAGAAGAAGTGGAAGTCCGTCACGACGGCGTCGGGGGACTGCTCCCTGAGGAGCGCCTCCTGCGCCGGCCGCGAGAGGGCCTCGTCGACGGCAGCGGCGTCGATGCGCCACGCGTCGTCTCCGGCGGTTGAGAGGTTCTCCACGCCCGGAGCGAGGCCGTCCACGCACGGGAACGGGTAGGTGACGATCTTGACCGTGCTGCTCGCCGCGGGGCCGTGCCGCTCGAGTGCCGACCGAACCACCGCGACGTTAGCCGGGGTCACGGCGATGGTGGGCTCGACAGAGCCAGGCCTGGCCGCGGCGAGACGGACGGCGAAGTCGGTGTGCGGGCCGATGTGGCTGGTGGCGAAGAATGGGATTAGAAGTATGCGCATCTTCTTGCTCTGCTTTGCTGAAGCCATGGCTGTTGTTTTCAGCTTGTGTTAGCTTGAGCCTTTGAGGAGCAACAAGACGGCGAAAGCTGTCTTGCTTTGATTATGCTTTGAACAACTAATCACGGTTTATGGATAAATCAAAGCTTTAGGTTAGATGTCACAAATAATGGAAGCTAGTATAGCCAGCGTGCGGATCTCGAGGGCACTAATCAAATACGGAGCGGAGTAGACGCTATCATATACT